>BSBK01004687.1:0-278277 GCA_027943335.1 Chamaecyparis obtusa | reverse complement strand
CTTTTACAGAATGTCAATTTATTTACCAAAATTGAATCTTTCAACTAAATTTGATTTTCTCTCCACAATAAAATTTATTTAACCAAACAAAATAGTCTAGCTATAGTCTATGTTTAATTTTTCATTTTCTAACAGATTTGGGATGAATTTTTGAACAAAATTTTGCCAGCATAACCTTGTTGTGCCAAGTTTTGATAAAAATAATAAATCAACCGAACTAGGGTTTTCTAAATACCCAAAATCATAAAAAAACACCAAATCTATCTATTGACACATAGAGAAATTGCTCAAACAAGGAAACCCAATTAAATGTAAAACAAAAAACTAAAAAGAAATATTTTTAAACCCTACCTTAGATCCAATGCAAATAATTGAAATTGAAACCCTTGAAGAACTATAGGCACGAAAATTCCTCCAAGAATGAATTCCAGCCTGCAGATCTGAGTCCACAGAGAATGTAAACACCAGATCCAGATGCACAAACACAACTTTCAATTCCCCTAATAGAGATTCAATTTACCCCTTTCATGCAAACCCTAAAAATAACTCATCAATTAACTCCTAAATCAACTCCAATAAAAAATTGAAACTAATTCATAATAAAATAAAATAAAATAACTTTTATTTGCACAGCTCAACTTTGACTTTTGAAACAAGTTGTTATCTTTTGAAAGCAATTTACTTTTCAACATTACTAAAGCACATGTAAATAGTTAAAATTTATATTAAATAGATTAAATACTTTAAGCACAATTAACCATGCAATTAAATATTTAATTATTTAATAAAGCATAAAAGCATAATTAACTCCAATTTTAATTAAATAATTAATTAAATCCAAATATTCAAATATTTGACTTTTAATTAGTTTTCTCAAATAAACATAGGGATATAATTAATATTAAATTTCAACTATAATCATTAAATCATTAATCACAAAGAATTACCCACTTAAGAAATAAATCAACTGAAACCAAACAAAGCAAAACCAAGCATACACAAGAAAGGGATCCATGAATTTATGTCAACTAGATGAATCCGGGTAAGGTAGTCAAACTGATACTCATCCAATCTTAGGATAAATAGGCTTAGATTAGGGTTTTGGATCTGACTGTTACCTCCCTTCTTTACCATTGAGATGAATATTTATGGGCACGCTCACTCCTGCCAATTCAAGAAAGATGATGCCCTGTTCTTGCAAACTTGACATCACAAGAAGAAGCATGTACATCTAATACACACACACACACATATACACACACCCACACATATATATATATATATATATATATATATATAGATATATACACATATACATACATACATACATACATACATACATACATACATATATATATATATATATATATATATATATATATATATATATATATACATATACATATAGATACATATACATACATATACATATATATATATATATATATATATATATATATATATAATATATATATATATATATAGCAGACAATGATAGGGTACGGTCAGACGTGTGGATCTCGACAATGCAAGTAACTACGCCTCCATCCTCTACCACACAAACACACCAAACAGGTACATACACATGATAACCATACACATGCAAGTATGGGGTCAGTAACATCATAAAATATATAAAGCATAAAACATCGCACCATAAAAATATCATCATCTAATCTATGCAATCACATGATAAACACATAATAATCATAATCTAGAATCATCATTCATTGAAATAATAACTGATCACATGAAATGTAGCCTAAAAGAATTCATCCAATCAATTGAAATAATAGCCTACAAGAGTATGACAACTGAAACAAAAAGCAAACTATGAGTGGGTACTAAACATATCTATATTTCTATTTCAAAAGCATGTATTTTCTCTAAAAACAAACTCTTTCAAAACCCTCAAAACCATAGAAGGTCATAATTAAAAACAAATCAAAACAAAACTTTCAAAGAAAATCCTAATCGAATTTTCCTTCCAAAAGATTTCCTAACATTCTTGATTATCAAAGAAACACATTTATTTAACAAACACTCATCATTTACATACAAGATTTAATCAAACACAAAGACGACAATGATTTCAATAGACAACTTTTAAGAATTTTAAAACCCTAACTAAATACACAAAGTTGAATCCAAAATCAATTTCAAATCTTGAAAACCCAAAGTTTCCAAAAATAACAAAATCTTAATCCTCCAAAAACTTGCCAAAAATTTGCTAAGAAAGAATTCTTCAAAACCTGATTGAATTATTCTCAAATGGCCTCCAAGCTCTCTAACATAGAAATTCAGAACCTCGAGTTGAAATAATACAACTCTAAGATAACAAAATAGAACTCAACTGTTGAAAATAATAAAGTTGTTAACTCTAAATCATAGAAATAAGAACTCACTACGACCTCATTTTCATCCACTTTAATTTATTAAAATAATTATTTATTTAATTTCCTTAACTTTAAGTCACTTTAACTCAACTTGATTTTAAAAGGTTAAGTTCTACTTTTATAATAAAATGCTTTTTAGGTTGTATTATTTAATCTTAATTAATTTAAAACATGCAACTCAACTGATAACCACTTAACTCAAATTGCACATTTAAATTTAATATTTATTTAATAATTATTAAATTTTTCAATTAATTACTTTTGACTTTGTAATTCAATTATTTATTAAACATAAGTAATTAATTAATTCTCATTAATTAACTAACCTTATATTTAATATTTTAATGTATCATAAGGTGTAATTATTTAATCTCATTTAATTAATTTTCCAAACTATTTTAACATAAGAAACACATCTAACCACATGAAATGCAACCATGAAGCAAAATCGACTAAACCAGAATGCAATAATCAAGCCTAAAGGAATGGCTCGCAAATTTATGTCACATTGAAAAATTTGGATAGGTAGAAAATCATATAATTGTCCACTATTTTAGGGCAATTAATGGCTTAGATTGGGATTGGACCTATATGTTATCTCCCCTCTCTTACCATTGAGATATTGCGAGAGGGCACATTCATCCTAGCAATTCAGGGAAGTCGATGTCCGGTACCTAAAATCCTGCATAAAAGAAAAGCATGTGCATACATGTATAAATATATAACAAACAATGGTGTAGATCAATCAATTGTCTAGATCTCGCAAACAAGTAACTACAACTATGTCCATCAACCATCTTAAGCACATCAAATAAAAATATAAAATATACACGTCAACCATACACATACAAGTATGGGATTAGTAAAACCATAAATATACATAACATCTATTAGAAATAGGAAATACTGAGAGGGGGGGGTGAATCAATATTTCACAAACTTTTTCTTTTTCCCACTTATGGATATAATAGATTACTTTAGTGCATACAAAGCATAAGAAACTAAATAGCATACATAACAGTAAATGTAAAGAACTCATAACACATGATATGTTCTCAAGGAAACCCTGGCCAAGGAAAAACCCCAGTGGGGATGGTACCCACAAAGATCCACTAATCAAAAGATATTCGGTTAAGGATGTTGACCCTGTTAGGAGCATGTTACAATCATATAGTGTATAAGTCCTGATTAAGGGACTATAGGCCTTGTTAGAAGCCTCAACCCTGTTAGGAGTTGTAGATACAAAACCTGATTACCAGATGAGCTCACTGCCCAAAAAAGTAATACAAATGTTTACTGATTACAATATGGTACTGCTTACAACTTCGCATCAACAACTTTCGTTGCTATCATAATTTACATATATTACATGTTACATTTCAAGTATGCTCGGTACATCTTTATTTATACAAGATAAAAACATAATATCTTTCTCTTGTCGGCTTGCATATCTTTATCCAAGAGTAAACATCTAGGATGTCATCTCTTTATAATATTAAGTCATTATTTTGACAAGCAAAATAATCCCTTAATTCATTTACTAGTTTTGTCTTCAAAACTGCACTGTCGGCTGTACTCTGTCATCGGTAAAATAGTCATAACTTTGTCTGTACTATCTGTACTCTTTTGTGCACTGAGATGGGGTATCCTTAGACACCATAGAGTCTATGTTCAACTACGCAAACTCTGATCATGCTCTAGTGAACGTCGCCAAAACAAACTGTATCAGGTGCTCTGTCAAAATCACTATTTCATACTTAGACAATTTTAGTTTGCGATCTTCCATACTTACTTTCTAGCTTATGCGCTCATCATAGGGAACATATGTTGCCATAATGACAACATCTATGTACATACCTTAGCCAAATTTCCAACAATCTCCCCCTTTGTCATTGGTGGCAACATATGAGAAAATTGGCTAAGTGTACAAGTCAAAATCTCAAAATTTGTATCAAAATTGTGGCCATAGTATAAAATAAGTATACTATCCTTATATCTCCTCAAAATATATACAATAATCTATTACACTTCATAATACTTCATAGAACTCCCCCTATGAGTATCCTTCCTTATCATATAGACAATTTTCTAAGTATCTCTCCCCCTTTGACAATAATGACAAAATAAAGGGTGGAAAGGGATATACAAAAATTGTGTCCAAACTTTTACCTTACTATCTTATTGCAAAGCCGGTAGGCTTGCAACACAATCTACAAAATCTATCTTCCAAGTCTCAAAATCTTTCTCCCATGCCTTCTTAATTGATTTTATTACATTGAGTAAAGTACTCAATCCGTATGCTGCAATCTGACAAGCTTGGAGGGACTCAAAATTGAATTTTTGAAATGTTGTCTTAGCAGTAAGACATTCATCTAGCTGCTCTTCTATTATAGTCAACTTGATTGAGACATGCTCTCTCAAGATGTTTATTCTGATAGATTTCTGGTTCTTCTCATCATTTAAAGTCCTTATTTCATCACATAATTTTTTGATCTTATTCTCAACTGTACTAATCTTTATGTTTAGGTTGGCCAAAGAGTTTGTCTTTGCTGCAATTTCATCTTGCTTCTCTTTTATCTTCTTTTCTTCCTCAACTAAAATATTCTCAGATTTTGTACACTGAATGTACAAACACTTTCCAGTCTCAAGATGTTTCCTTAAGTCCTTACTATGTCTATCAAGGCTGTCAATGTCATTCTTGATATTCTGACTTATGTTCTGCAACATCTCAGCTTCATAAGCTGCTTGAGCCTTAACTTTAGCAATATCAGTTAAATTAGTGAATTCAACATCAAAAGATTTAATTACCATCTTTGCTCTTTCAAGTGGATCTGAATCAAAGACTTTTGTAGATATGACACTTTGTAGCTTCTTAGTCAAGTCTTTCAGACTGCCTTCCAAATTCTTAACTTTCTTGTTCTTTCCAATAATTTTGTTTAAAGAGGTGATCAACTCTATTTGATCATCATCATCAACTTCCTTGCTCAAATCTTCAATCAATGTTTCTATTCCTTTCTCCTTTCTAGTCTTAGGAGTAAGACTGATGTCTTCTTGTGTTCCAGTAGGTGTAGGGGCCTCTGTTTCCATTTGCACTTCAGTATGTGTAGTCTCTATTTCAATAGTCTTTTCTTGCTCTCCCAAATCCAAATTGTCAATAATGTTATCCAAACTGTTTAGTACCACATCATCTGAATCTAAAGTAACTTTAGTTCCTTCAATGTCCATAGATTCTGTGCTAATGTTTATGGAAGAAGAGGGAATATCTTCAACTTCAACTACCTTTGCTGCTGCCTCTGCTTGTTCTAAACTCTGTTTCTCTGCTGGTTCTACAACTGCTTGATCTTTGCTATCTTTTCCTGCTACCAAGTTTGCTAGCACTTACATAACTGCCTGTTCAGTTTCAGTCTTTACTTGCTCATATTGTCCTCCCATTATTTGTATAATTCTTCTTTTGGTTCTCAATAGGGTCTCAAGTGGCTTGAGGATCTGTTTAAGATGGTCATCAACTCTTATTTCATAGAACTATCTAATCATATTATCTCTCATTTCGGTATCTTCTTCTTGTGCTCTCATCTTTCTTCTCACAAGTCTGTTGTACAAATCTTCTGGTATCTTTCCATGAATAGTATCAAATTTCTTGTTAGACAAAATCATATGTGTAACCATTGCATTCTCAAGATTCAATCTGTTAGAGGATCCATATAAATCATAGTATTTATTCATTTTGGTAAAGTCTCCATGCTGCATTATATCTTCATTAACTCTTTCTATCCTTGGTTTCCATGATTTCTTCTTTGTTGTCACTTCATCATCTTTTATTTCTACAACTCTTCTAGGTACTGGTGGATCAATTATTTTCTATCTTTTACCTGGGCCTAAAGAACTTGCCTTCATTCTTTTGCTTGGTACGGAGGAAAAGGGTTTCTCTATTTGATTGATTCCTTGTTCCTTCTCAGGTTCTTCAACCTTTACCTTTACTTGAATAGGTTCTGCACTAGATGCCAAAGGTGGGACTGATAGTATCTCACTTTGCCTTATTTCTTCTGCAGTCTTCTTTGCAATATCAAATTCCTGCTCACTCATACCTGATTCTTTTAGAATTTTCTTTATTGTAGACTCCACTCTCTTCTTTGATTGCTTCTCTTCCTTAAGTGACTTTGTTGAACCAAAGTTTTCATCATATGTTCCAAATCTATTGCTATGAGCATCAACTTTACTTTTCAACAATCTACTAACATAACCTTCTGTTTCAATTTCAAAGATTTCATAGCCAAGAGGGTCTATGAATTCATGTCTAGGTTCTACTGCCTCAATGTAAGTGAAATCAGTATCAACCATAAAACATATATCATCTTTGTATTTCTCAACTAAGGATGGAGGAATTCTTGATCTGTTTACCACAATGTTCTGAAAAGTTTTCAATACTAACTTTACACTGTCATTAACCTTCTCAATAAGATGTTTCATGTAGACTTTATTGATTCTTGCCATAGTATTCTCACCATCATTTCATTCAATAGTGTAAGGAAATATTTTAACAAATGGAAGAACATGTAAGTAACCAATGAGGAAAATCTAAAGTGAGTGTATTTAGCTTTCTTTATCTTCTCCAAATTCTCAAACAACTGTATTCTCAGAATTTCACACATATCCACAGGCTCCTTCTCCACACACATCAAATAAGCAATGTGTACCATACCTGTTGGCATATCATCTTCTCTAGAGCTTCCACAGAACTTTGTTGTCAAAATCTTACACAAGTATTTTACATCATCTTGCTTAATCTTGCTAATGACTATACCTCTACCATTGTATACTGAACTGGTGTTTTCAATCACAATCTTTCTCATGTTTTTCTCATTCAATGGGATTGCACCAAATTTTGATAATCTAGTCACATCATGAATTAGGTCTGCAATTATGTCTATAACTCTATCTTCTAACCAAAATTTACCATTATGAATCCTACTCAAAATGATCTTAGTGCACTCCTCATCATCAAATTCATATTTCATAGAGTACTCAATGATTTCATTATTTTCTAGATGTTCATAACCTTGTTTCACTGACATGTCTGAGTTGTACAATTTCTTATATTCACCATTAAAATCATACTCCCTTAGGGTTTCATACTTGCATCCAAGATAACCTTTAACATTCTCTAAATGAAGAACTTTGTCTGGTACGGCTGATAAGGCTAAACTAGAATCTCTTTCTGAGGGTTCAACTAGATCTTTCTTATTTCTAGGTCTGTTCTTATCCTTAATGTTGTGAATCAATGACACATCCATGATTATATCTAATTTCTTAAGCTGATTCAAGATTGTAGTAAGATAAATACCTTAAATTCGCAAACTTAGGGCTTTCGCTAGATCGACACTTCAAACTTCTACAAATCGCTTCCAAACTTCTTTCTTCACTTCCAAATCACTTCTAATCACTTGATAGTCATAATAAATTCAATTTCAATCTTTTAACACTTAGCATTTACTCGATCTGACATTGCATTCAATAACTTTGTCGCCAAAATGTCAAAAAACTGATTCTGTAAACCTGCAACCATAAATCTTTTTGTGACCTCACAAAACACAATATTTCTTTTTGTGCACTTAACCATAGCATCAGTATAACATAAAAAACCTTCATCTAACTATGAAAAACTTAACTCATTCAAAATCTAATTCTATACTAATTCTAAGTTCCTAAACTACATAAATTTACATAATTTAAGTGCTTAAAGAAGGGTTAGGTAAAGACTCATTCTTACCTTTAGATACATTACCTTCCTGATTACCTTCAATGCTGAATATACCTCCTTGATCTGTGCCTTTAACAAATTTTACTTCATCTTCATTGCTACAACAACCTTTCTCTTTGTTTCCTGCATTTTCATTCCTTCTTGCATAGTTTCTAGGGTTAGGGTTATGATGATAACCTCCATTGTTCATTCTGCAAAATCTTGTTGTGTGTCCAATCTTGTTACATATCTGACAAGTGATTCCATTGGTTCCATATCTAGGTATTTTCTGATTGATTTGTGTCCTGCAATTTCTAGCAATATGTCCAATTTTGTTGCATCTGAAACATACTATTCCATTTCCTCTTTTCATGTCTTCAGTTGATCTCTGATATGCATTGTTAGTATTTCTAGGCATTCTTCTATTGTAATTATTCTCAATAACTTTAGATCTTCTACATTCAATAGCTCTATGTCCAAAACCATGACAATTATAACAATATCTATTTAGAGGTTTGAATTGTTTACCTGTACAATCTCTCTTCATATGACCAATAGTATTACAAGTAAAACATCTACCTTTGAATTCTCTTTGCATACCTTTGGATGATTCTTCTTGCTTCAGTGGTTCTTCTTGCTTAGGTGCATCTTCTTGCTTTGGTGATTCTTCTTGCTTTGGTGCATCTTCTTGCTTCGGTGATTCTTCTTACTTAGGTGATTCTTTTGATTTGTTCTCATCTAACTTCTTTCCTTCACTGCTTTCACATTCATTCAGATCTGGTTTCTTGCTTTCACTAACTATCTTCAATATGTTAAATCCAAGACCAGTTTTGTCATAGAATGGTTTTCCATAAGATACTTTCTTATCAATCTTTTCACTATTTGAATATAGCCTTTCAAGTTGTTTAGATTGAGTCAATTCACCTTTCACAATTTTGTTGTATTTCTCAAGTTCATCAT
The DNA here is from genome assembly GCA_027943335.1 of Chamaecyparis obtusa. Classification (NCBI taxonomy): domain Eukaryota; kingdom Viridiplantae; phylum Streptophyta; class Pinopsida; order Cupressales; family Cupressaceae; genus Chamaecyparis; species Chamaecyparis obtusa. The sequence goes on along the minus strand of BSBK01004687.1, from coordinate 269,184 downwards.
ATTGTAGTTTGACTTTATCAAATTCAGATGTTACCTTGCCAAGTTTAGATTTTAGATCTTCATTTTCATTCTTTAACCTTTCATTCTCAGATCTCAAATTGTCACTTCCATCTTTCAAGCTAAGCTTTAGATTTGCTATCTTCAATTCATGTTTAAGGATCACATTTTCTTTTTCTAAGTCTTCACAATCTTCAACAAGAATTTTAGATTCTTTCTCAGATTTCAGATCTTCTATCTTACCTTTCAATTTGTCAATAAGATTCTTTGCATCATCATACTTCCTTTTCAAAGTGTTCTTTCATCAGTAAGCATATCAATTTGCTCAAGAGCTTCTTCAAGATTCTTCTATAATTGATCCATATCCATAGAGTTCTTACTCAAGCTGCTAGGCTTTCCTTGAATGTTTCTTCTCCGAGTAACTATGCTCTAATACCAATTGTTAGAAATAGGAAATACTGAGAGGGGGGGGGGGGGGGGGGGTGAATCAGTATTTCGCAAACTTTTTCTTTTGCCCACTTATGGGGCAAAAGAAAAGACTTGTCAACTCTTGGAAAGATTTGTCAACTGTTCAAGCTTAGGACACATCCTAATTTTTAACTTATTTTCAAGTTCCATAAGGTCACCTATTTCTAAGACTTTTTAAAAATTTCTACATTTTTGTCGAGATAAAGTGAAGAGTGTTGTTGGCAGTGTAATTCTCTATAGCTTCTCACAAATTTCAACATATCTTTAGTGTTAATTTTCTATCTTTTTTAGTATAAATTATACCTTATTATTTTATGAAGGCTAAAATTATTAAAAAGGAATTACGTTGTTATGAGAAGGCAACTAAATAAATGATCAATAGAAGCAAGTAGAAATTTATTTTAAAATGATTATATGATAATCAATATATGTGCAAAATCAAAGATTTTGAATGAATGTGTAACTTCTCTAAATTTGTATAAAATTGGTTTACAAAGTTCAAGTAATTAAGAATAGTTGGGTGGAATGTTTTGAAATGTCATTTTCATCAATTAGAATGATTTCTTCCATGCATGGAATTAAAAATTGTAAAATAAATAATAATTAAATTTATACTAAATAATTTAAAAAATTATAGACATTTTAATTCTAAAATTATAATAATTTTAAATAATATTGTAAATTCTAAATTAATAAGGGAGAGGACCTAGTAGTTGAGCATCCTAGCTTTGCACTTCTCAAAATTCTATGTGAAAATTTTAAATCACTCCCAATTATCTATAATAACTGACTTGGAAAGTCTCGTACTTCTAACTAAGGTTTCAGAACCACGTCATCACATATGATGCCATCAACAAAGTTTTCCCAAGGTGTCTAAAACAGCCCCAAAAAAGTGAGACTAATGATTTGACATCACATCAACAAAAGGGAGACCCATATACATACCTATGTATAAATATTTATAAATGTGTATAAATATTTATAAATTTTTATGAATGTGTATAAATATTTATAAATGTGTATTAATATTTATAAATGTATATTAATATTTATAAATCTGTATAAATATTTATAAATGTGTATAAATTTGTATAAATATATATAAATGTGAATGAATGTTTATAAATATTTATAAATATGTATAATTATTTATAAACATGTATAAATATTTATAAATGTGTATAAATATGTATAAATCTGGATGAATATTTATAAATGTGCATAAATATTTATAAATATTTTTATATGTATATAAATATTTATAAATGTGTACAAATATGTAAAAATATTTATAAATGTGTATAAATATGTATAAAGTTGTGTGTATAAATCTACATAAATGATTATAAAAGTGTATAACTGTGTATAAATATTTATGAATGTATATGAATTTGTATAAATGTTTATAAATATGTATTAATATTTATAAATGTGTATAAAGTTGTGTGTGTATAAATCTACATAAATGATTATAAAAGTGTGTAACTGTGTATAAATATTTATGAATGTATATAAATTTGTATAAATGTTTATAAATGTGTATTAATATTTATAAATATGTAAAAATATTTATAAATATGTATAATTATGTATAAATATTTTAAAATGTGTATAAATTTGTATATATATGTATACATGTGAATGAATGTTTATTAATGTGTATAAATATTTATAAATATGTATAAATATGTATAAATATGTATAAATATTTATAAATATGTATAATTATTTATAAATATATATAAATATTTATAAATGTCTATAAATAAGGATAAATATATATAAATATATAAATGTTTACAAATATTTAAATATGTATATAAATATTTATAAATATGTAAAAATATTTATAAATATACATATAAATGTGTATAAATCTGCATAAATGATCATAAATGTGTGTTATTGTGTATAAATATTTATGAATGTGTATAAATTTGTATAAATATTTATAAATATGTTTAAATGTATAAAAATATTTGTAAATTTTTATAAATATGTATTAATATAGATATATGTGTGTAAATATTTATGAATGTGTATAAATATTTATAAATGTGTATAAATATTGATAAATGTGTATAAATATGCATAAATATGTATACATAATATTTATATAAATGTGTATAAATGCAGATAAATGTTATAAATACATGTGTAATATACACTTCTCATAGTTTGCTTTCAATTTATATGGCCCAACGCTTTTAGACCACTTTTTATGTGTGTATTAAATCATTAGATAGATTTGATATTATGTATACTTACAATTTTATTGACCCCATACTTGCATATGTATGGTTGGTGTGTAAATTTTATATTTCTATTTGATGTGCTTGATATGGTTGAGGGACGAAGTTGTAGTTACTTGTTTGCGAGATCCACACAATCGATTGATCTATGTCATTGTCTATTATATATTTATACATGTATGTACATGCTTTTCTTTTATGCAAGATTTCAGTTACCGAACATCGATCTCCTCTTAATTGTTAGGATGAGTGTGCCCTATCGCAATATCTCAACCAGTAAAAGAGGAGAGATAACATACATGTCAAAATTAATTAATTGAAAAATTTAAAAATTATTAACTAAAAATTAAATTTAAATTTGCAATTTGAGTTAAGTGGTTATTAGTTGAGTTGTATATTTTAAATTAATTAAGATTAAATAATGCAACTTAAAAATCATTTTATTATAAAGTAGAACTTAACCTTTTAAAATCAAGTTGAGTTAAAGTGACTTAAAGTTAAGGAAATTAAATAAATAATTATTTTAATAAATTAAAGTTGATAAAAATGAGGTTGTAGTTGAGTTCTTATTTCTATGATTTAGAGTGAACAACTTTATTGTTTTTAACAGTTGTGTTCTATTTTATTTTTTTTAGAGTTGCATTCTTTCAACTTGAGGTTCTGGGTTTCTATGTTAGAGAGCTTCGAGGCCATTTGAGAATAATTCAATTAGGTTTTGAAGAATTCTCTCTTAGAAAACTTTTCAAGGATTAAAATTTTGGTGTTTTTGAAAGTTTTGGGTTTTCAAGATTTGTAATCGATTTTCGATTCAACTTTGTGTATTAAGTTAGGGTTTTAAAATCTTTAAAAGTTGTCTATTGAAATTATTGTCTTCTTTGTGTTTAATTAAATCTTGTGTGTGAATGATGAGTATTTTTAAAAAAAAATTATTTCTTTGATAATCATGAATGTTAGGGAATCTTTTGGAAGGAAAATTCGATTAGGATTTTCTTTAAAAGTTTTTCTTTGATTTATTTTTAATTATGACCTTCCATGGTTTTGAGGGTTTTAAAAGAGTTTATTTTTAGAGAAAATACATGCTTTTGAAATTAAAATATAGATATGTGCATGTAAATAATATAGATTTGCATGTGTGAAAGATAGATATATATTCAATTGCATGTTACTTAAGGAATATATATTCAGTTGCATGTTATTTAGGAAATATATATTCAATTGCATGTTATTTAAGGAAGATACATTCAATTGCATGTTACTTAGGAAAGATATATTCAGTTGCATGTTATTTAAGGAAGGTATATTTACTCAGCATGTTATTTAAGGAAAATATATTTAGTTGTATGTTCTTTACGAAAGATATATTATTTGTGTGTAGCGGTAATCTATATTTAGAATTTCTATTTTTAGGAAAAAAAAATTTAAAAAAATTAAATAAAAAAAATATTTTTAAAATTTGCATGTAGGGGTATTCTATATTTAAAAATTCTATTTTTAGAAGAAAAAAATTTAAAAATTAATTTTTTTTTCATACACAGGAATTCTTTTAGAAAAGCTAAAATAAGAATAATAATGATATATGATTTAATATTATTTGAGGAGAATTTATTATTGATGTGTTGTAATGTCCCCATTTTTAATAAATTATATTTAATTAATTAATAGTCCCAGAATTTAAATAATGTTATAAATGGACCTTTAATTAATTAAAAGGGGGCCCTTTTTTATTATTATTATCTGTAGGTGTTTGTCATGTCGGCGTTCTTTTGTAAACCCTCAGGAGTTTCTCTGAAGGGGTATTTATGATTGGCATGTAGGATGTATTTTTTATGTTGAGATTTGATATTTTATTTGTATTTGCGAATTCTTGTTGGGATTCTGTTGGCTACCATTTCGGAGGTGAAAGATCCTCCCTATTTGGTTTGTTGCATTTTCAGTGGTTCACAACCACCCTAATCTGATGTTAGAAATATCATCTTGATATTTCACTGTGCGCCAAAATCTATTGTGCTTTGTTTGTTTCAAATCTAACAATTTTGAAACATCATCTTTGTATACATCTACGAAATCTATTTGCATCTTTGGCATTTATGAAATGGGTAGCATCGTTGGTACTTGGCATTCGGGGTTCTGTGGCACTATTATTGTTTGAATTACTTCTGGCATCACTAGGTTTGGTGTTCATCTCTAATTGGGCAATCTGGAGTTATATTATTTTTTGTGCATCCATTAAATTTGGTTTGGAAAATACTACCCTTAAGCAAGCATAATACAAATCATATCACCACCACACAGTCTTCCACCTACGGTCTCATCACGACCATATGGTCTCTTCACCATTGGACGGTCTTCCACAGTACAATCTCTTTACCACTAGATGGTCTTCCACAGTACGGTCTCTTCACCACCGGATAGTCTTCCACCATTCGATCTCTTCACCATCAGACGGTGTTCCACCATACGGTCTCTTCACCACCCGATGGTCTTCCACTATACAGTCTCTTCACCACTGGATGGTCTTCCACTGTACGATCTCTTCACCACCGGACGGTTTATTTATAAATGGTAAAAATTTCTACTAAAGTCTAAAAATTATAAATCTCTAGCCGGTCCATTGAGGGAGAGGCCCATATGGAAAATTTTGAGTGTACAAACAATAATTATAAATAATGTAATTCTTTCCCGCCCAACTAAGTTGTTTCATCTATGTGCTACTCAGTTCACTCCACCATGATTTGGTAGCAAAAAATTAGTAGAAGGGGAAGTGGGGACACTTGCATCCATATTCAAATTACTGAAATGAATGAAGCTTTGGTCCATTCAATCTTCAGGAGGCGGCCTCTAGTGGCCCAACTATTTCCATCCCATAGACTTCCAAATAATCTCATCGCTTGCCTGTTAGGATACACCAACTTTATTTTTTTTAAATACTCTTATAGCTCAACGAAAAATCTACGTAGTACCATGTATTATATTTTATAGTCATCATGGCTATCGATAAACATAAATTAGTTTATGTTTATGCATAGCCATAGCTACTATTGATAACATACTATGATGATAGTAAATAACTTCTTATATTTGTTTCTATTTATTATTCATCGTCTCATGTATTACATGATGATATAGTTCATATTTGTGAGAAGCTCTTGCCTGATGATTTTGATTTCTACTCATGCATATTTACATATTAAACCATATTCAATGTTCCTTAGATGATTCATCTTGTGAGGAATGTGGTGATAATGATTTTATGCAAGTTACCTTCTTTTATTAAAAATGATCTATTGTTTAGGATTATAGTTCTCTTACATATTATGTTGGATTTATTATTATTCATTATGTTTCTTTACTTGTCATAAATTACATAATAATAATAAATAAATAATGTGTCCTTCCTTTCACTCTTCAATTCCTTCATCTCTTATTCTTTTATCAACATTATTAAAAAAGCCAAATGCTAATGCTAATGCAAAATAATTGATGGCTTTAAGCTATTTGATTCAAGTAGTAATGGGAGATCATTGGGGCCCAAAGAAGTTTAGGTTATATGCAAGATATCTTTAGTCATTATTAGTGCAATTTGTTCTATCTTTTCATCTATAAATTTATAGGTAAATCAAAGAGAAACTACCAAAATAATAAAAATTATGAAATGACACCTTTATAGATAAAGAAGATAAATTTTAGATTTTCTTTAAAAAATTATATATAAATAGTCTAATGCTACAATTAGCATTAGCTATACAATGACATAATATTAAAATTTTAATTTTGGATTTGATAAAATAATTGGAACAATGGATGAATTTGTATCATAATATGAAGATGAATTTATTATTTTGCTTCCCAACTATTAAATAGGATAAAATAGCCATTCATTCCATTTTTTTAATACAAATATTGTAAATAAAATATTGTCATTTTCTAATTATTTTATAGAAAGAAATGAGAGAAACAACCACATTGTAAATGAAATATTATCACTTTCTAATTATTTTATAGAATGAATTAAGCGAAACTCATCTATTGAAATTCTATAAAACAAAAATCACATTGTAATGAAATATTATCACTTTCTAATTATCTTATAAAATGAATTAAGAGAAACTTACTTTCTTAAAATTTTATAAAAATAAAAATTTGATTCAAAATTGAATTTTTGATCACCGAAAACCTCCTCCATCCAACTCTCCTCTTTTTTGCATTGTTAATTTCCCATTTTTCAAAAAATCTAAATTTGATTTTTAGATAGTTTCTAAAATCTAAAGACTTTCTCCTAAAATCCCACGGTTCCTTTCCCTTAGTATATATTACTTTCTATACCTTAAAAATACTTAACTTTGTCATGTATTACTTTATTCAATTATTTAATTTATGTATTACTTTAAAGGATTCTCTTATTAAAATTTAATTCATTTTATATGAAATGAAAATGTATTTATAGAATTTTTTTATTAAAAGAATATATAAAAATAAATAAAATATTTATAATATTAAATAAATTTGTAAGTAAAATGTGTAATTTGGATATAGAATAAAATAATAATTTAATGGTTATTAATATCATGAAATATTCTTGTAATTTTAAATGTTATTAATGAAATAATAATTATTCAAGATAAATATTTCTATTTATCTTATTATGTTTTTACGAAGAAAATAATAGTGTAATCTCTATTTATATTTTAACACAATAACTAATTATTTTCACATATTGGGAACTATTTATTCAACTTGTATAGCAATTTAATTCATTAAATCTCACTTTCTCAAGGTGTGCCATGTAACACTTAAAATCCTAAATGCATCTATATGTCTATGTGGTGTGTGTGTCAATCCCATTCTATCATTTCAATTACGCCCCTAGTATGGTTCAAAATAATACATTTATTTTTCAATCACTAGTATGTCAATGACACAAATAACATTAAATCATAGGTGCAAAGCAACAAACTACAATAAAATCTTAAGGGTTTACTTACCAAAATAGTTTTGTACCTAGATAGAGTTGGAGAGGCACAACATTAAGATTGTTGAGTTATATAGATTAGGATATAGAATCTAATTAACAAGTTAGTATTGTTACACGTTAGTGAAATGATGTGGATATAATGTTATTTATTTCCTTTGTGTACATTTAAATAATTAAAGTAATTAAGCTATTGCCTTCGTACTAATGGAATAATAAATAAATATAGTTAGGAATATTAACTCTCCTTGGAGATATAGATTGTTAATATTTGATGTTAAATTGGTTTAAGGGTAGAAGTTTTATTAACTAAATTAATGTTATTTCATTATAATACATGGTTGAGCTTAATGTAATTGTTTTGAGTTAGAAATTTCAATTTATGATTAATGAACCTATGGTTGCAATAATGAAGTCAAAATTTAGTGAGAACGTTGGTTTTTCATGTACAGTTATAAGTGATGATTAAATGAATTGTATTTAAGATCATTGTCGAACATGAAGATTATAATATTTACTTATGTGAGTGTCTCTATTTTAATATTATTTTTGGAAGTTGTTCAAGGGTGGTAGTTTTGTTCTATTAGACAGATACTGAAAGCATAGGATGTGAAGATTTAGTTTAATGTATTACTTGTTCTTGGTTGCAATTTTAACCTTCTATTAATATCTTGAATTATTTCCTTGAATCAACTGTGATGTGAACTTGTAGTGTGTTATGATACTTCTTATAATATTATGGATTAATTCCTACAAATATTTGTGCGAGCTCCTTGTTTTGGTTGAGCCTTTGTTGAAAGAGAGGGATCTTTGTTTTGTTGGTGTGTATGTTATAGCTATTATGATAGTATGACCCTCTATGGATGTAATGAATTTTTGTACTTTGGGACTCACCTTTTTTTTCTTATTTTGGTTTTCTTTAAGGAAGGTTTACTAGGAACATGATTAGGGGAATGGTTCACAATGGGAGTTGAGGCCCCAAAGTGGATGCCAGGGAAAACCTATTATGAATAGTTAAACTGGTGAAAACTTATTTAAAATTTTGGGTTGGGTTCAAACATTAAACAAGATAATTATGATACCTCCCCATAACCTTAAGTTCTCATTTAGAGTAAGAACGGGTTTGAGAAGGCCTATAGGAAAAATGGCTTTCTTGTCCTCACATGAGGTTACCAATTCTACATGATTCCTCTCCTGGAGGTTAGTATTTAAAGAGATACTGCAAGGGAAAATCCATGATAGTTGAAGGGTCATGTGATGACACTCTCATACATGTGCCTTAAGATTCTCTCTAGTTAACCTTATTGTTTCCTCTGATATCCCCTGTTGGACTTGTTGACTAGCTTTGATCTTCCTTGATGTCACCCTTAAATTTTGATATCTTTACTTGTGTATTTGCTTAATTTTCTTGTGTGGTGTGGGGCCTCATATTTATCTCCTATCTTGGAGGGAGAGGGCCTTAGGGTCCATGTAGTTAGGTGGCAAAAGTTATTCCCCTTCGAGTTGTTGTTCTCTTGGTTCATGAGCCTTTAGAGGGATTCTAGTTAGTCATGGTGTTCCTCTTATAGCTTCTAGATTCATATTACATGTTGATTCTATTGGTTAGTGTATCATAATATGTATTCTCAAATTGATGTAATAATGTCATGTTGCACTCCAATATTAGATAAGATTGTATTTGGAATTGTACTCATATATCAATTATTATTGCAATATAAATTGATCAAAAGGATATTTTGACCTAGTGTATCATTACCATGTATCTAGGCTATTTTGGATATATGAAATTATGTAGATTTTGCAGAATGTGATCTTCTCCTTGAGTTTATAGATATCTATGGCATATTATTTGGTTATACATTACAAGTAGCAATGTCAAGGACCTAAGAGGACTTGTTGATAGGCCTATGTGGAGTACTCACATTCCTTTTCAAAATGTGTCTTGTAATGATTAATATGCCTTACTATTGAAATTTTATGTTAGTAATCTTTCTTGTGTAAACAAAATTATTTGCCCTTTTTTCATAGTTTTTGCATTGTCCTCTTAGGTTCCCTAATCGGGGTGTTGCACACTATGTAACACTAACTTCGTAATATTGTTTGATAACACAATGTAGTATTTGCATTACCTATCAATGTAGTGTTAGAGGACTGTGTGTATCTACAAAATGATACAACTATAGAAGGATAGGTTACCTTGCAACACCATAGACTTATTAGTGATATAATATAGAACTATATTACTTATTTTTAAACATACAATATATTCTATCTTTTATCACCTACTATATTCATTGGTAAATAGAGACACATTCAATATTTTGGAAAGAGTTTGAACACTCAAAATTATTCTATCATATGTATTTACATGTTTCCAGTACCTACAACTTGAGGATAACTTAACAATGCCACAATATAGAATGATGACCAATTTATTTACCATGTCCCGAGTTAGAACAATGAGGTAGATTGCAATAAATATTGAAAGAGAATAAGAGCCACTCCATCGTAGTCTATAAGTTATTGTACATTAGGATGGAAGATTTTGAAGATAATCATTCAATATACCCAACTACCTTGTTCACCAAATTATTCAAATAATGTGAGATATACTGCAAAATCTTCTAGCATTTTTAACTCAAACATAGAGCTAATGCTTACTCCCCATCCATATAGGATGTTGTGGATATGATTATTGACATTTTTCCAAGGAAAAAATTAAAAAAATTACAAATTTACTTTTAAACTATATGATGGAGTGAGAAAAATATATGACCTAAATGGGAAGTGGAAAGAAACATCAATGCCCCCTTCAACCACAAGCATCACATTTTGAGAAAACTATTATAATGACTATGAATACAAAAAGAAAAGCCACAAGGTACTTCATGTATATGAAACAAGAACCCTTAGTACACACAGAGATACTTTAGAAGCTTAGGTTGATGAGATAACTTTACTTGTTATAAATTAATATAAAATATATGATGAACCTATCTTGGATATTAGAGGACACGACATAGAATTAGTTGCATTAGAAATATAAATAGAAGGTCAATAACATGGATAAACTTGTTTTACCTTCACCTTCGTAATACCCCTCATTTCCCCTACCATGGCTACTTACAAAAGACAAATACTAAAAACAAATGTTGCATTTCTTACATGTATCATAATTTAAAACATGCTTACTCAACCATTTATCTATGATAGTATGAGAGATAATCATGAAACACAAGTTACATAAGAGGTATGCAGGTGTACACAGAGTCTTATATTATGAATAGAAACCCATAGTATGATATGTATTTAACAATGTATGTCTGAAATACATTCTATAGAGGTACCATAATCACAGGCTCTATGAGGAGTTAAGTTGCATGGAGTAAGTTCCATATGCTTGAGGAGTTACCAACACTTCTAGAAGTGAGTTGTGAAGAGTGTTTTTATAATAAGAAATTTATAATATTCAGCATTGTAAGTTGTGTAATATTGCCACTTTCTACTACTCTTTGCAAATCTCTACAACTTTGTAGAGATAGAATTAAGAGTGTTGTTGGGAGTGTAATGCTTTGTAGCTTCCCAGAATTGTCAACCTCAATATTCTCCATGAAAATTACTTTGGAAAGACATGGAAACTCTTCAAGCTCAAGACACATCCTAATAGTCAACTTATTTTTAAGCTCCATAGGTAAAAGCACAATAAGCTATCACACTTTTATAAAGGAAAAGGCTAACAACACCAAAATTGTTCAACTTCAACAGCATAAAAGTGACATTTTTGTTTGGAATTTGAAAATGATATGAACTGATAAAATGTATTAAAATGGATGAATTTTTGATGCAAGGCCCTCCGTAGGTCATAATCTCATACAGAAACTTCTGGAGGTCATAACTTTTGACTCAGGTTTGGGTTTTTGCTGAAATTTTTTGGGTGCGTGCCTCAAGTGGTGGCATTTGTTTTGCCAATGGATCTCAGATTGATTGGGGTCCATTTTAGCACATTTTCGGGAGCTGAAAGTTTCATCTCGGGCTCCGAAATCAGCTTTTAGTGTTTTTTCTCTAGTTTTTAGAAAGTTCTATTTTGTAATAAATTTGAGTTTATGTTATCAAATCTTGAATATTAGTTGGCAATTCATTCTAACTTAGTCAAGGGCATGTTTAGGGAAAATCTCAGCTTTTTAGGTGTTGTTTCAAAAATTACCAAAAATGGCAAAAAAACACCTGTGGAAAAAAACTGCCAAAAAAGGGTAATTTTCAGATTTCTTGTTTTTTCTTTTTTTTGGTTACTTAAGAGTTTGCAATGAATTATAGAGGTAGTCAGTGATGAATGAATAATATTGAAGGTTTCAAATCTGTGTTTTTATCTAGTAATTGAATATTATTGTTAACAGAGGATTGTGTGCTACATCAAGTTTATGATTATTATTTTTAATAAATTTTTTACATAAGAATTGGTATGTTTTTTAATTTTTAAAACTGATTTTTCAGTTGTTGAAAAATACTAAAAATCAAGGGGTCAAGTTCCCACAAAAAATTTATATATAAATAAACTTTTTTTCTCTGATTTGAAAATATGTTATAGATGACATATATAGCCAGTGCATAAGAAACTAAAATTTGGTTTTTGACCTATATTTTCTCTTTTATGACAATTCAAATTCTAACTCACCTAAAATCGATATTTTTCATCTCCCACCATATTTTTCATAACAAATCAATCCCAATAAAAGAAAAATTTATACATTCTCAAAGAGGACTCTCTCGTCTAGTGAACCACATGTTTTTCAAAATTTTCTGATATGATTTACTAAATTTTTCTTTCTCTGAATCAACATCTTCTTGATTGTTAAAATACCTACTTGTAGTATTTTTTAATTACAATATACTATGTCTAATTAAAACACTATAAAATCTATATGAGCATATTCTTGACTCTGATCCCTGCAAAAGGGTATTTTTATATTTTTGAAAAAATCTCATTAAAAAGAGGAGTTATTGAACCATCTCTTTTTCTAAAATAATTTTATTTCATTGGTAATTGGACCCAAATTGGTATCAAACATGCATTTAATAGACATTTCCAATTGTAAAAGTGGACTTGCACTTATCTAAATTAGCTAGAATGAATCTAGCTTGACCATATGTTTGACGAAAATTAATTTTTACTTAGAAATATTCAAATTTATCTATGTTGATAAGTTAGCCTAAAATGTGATAGCTTATTGTTCTTTTACCCCCATAAGATCATCTATTCCTAAGAATTTTTACAAATTTCTAAATTTTTATAGATACAGAGTGAAGAGTATTGTTGGGAGTGTAATTCTTTGTAGCTTCTTACAAGTGTCAACCTCAATATTCTCCATGTAGATCACTCTAAAAAGACTTGGCAACTCCTCAAGCTCAGAATTGTCACCAATAATCAACTTTGTAAGTTTGATAAGATCACTACTACTTGATATTCTATGCAAATATTTGTAGCTTGGTAAAAATAGAATAGTGAGTGTTGCTGGAAGTGTAATGCTCTGTAAGTGTATCTTCTTATAATTCTTAATCTGAATTTTCTCCATGCGGCTCAGACTAGAGAGACATGGAAACTCTTCAAGCTTAGAACAATTACTTATAGTCATCTTTTTAAGCTCCATAAGATCACCAATTTCTGATACTCTTTCTAATTATCTATAGTTTTTTACAGACATACTAAAGTGATTTGGAAGGAGTGTAACACTCAGTAGCTTCTCACAAGTGTGAACCTCAATAATCTCCATGGAAAGACTTGCCTATTCCTCAAGGTTAGGAAAATTACTAATATTTAACTCTTTCAAATGGGAGGGTGCCTAAATTTTAAAGTATTTCTTTCAAATATCTCAATGATTTAAAAAGAAAAAAAGCTTGGATACAACCATAACATAATGCATTAAACCATATATCCTTAATAAATATTTTTTTTATGACTCAGAATATCAAAATACATTAATTCTCCTACAATGTTTTGAGTCGTACATGTTTGATTTCTAAATATTGCAATTTTTTAAGAGGAATCCATGAAGGAACACTTAGTGTTTCTTTGAAATTTCCCACAAGCTCGAGCCATAATAGGGAAGATGAAGTCTTAACACAAAAATATGGCCTAAAAAGAGTCCAACATGAGAACACATAGATTTATAAAAAATGTAAAGCAAACACCTTGCATTGGTTTTGATGACCTGCAACTGATTGAATATCTTAATGAACTGAAGGAACAATTATTAGAGATCATTGAGCTATTAAAGTGATATGTAAGATGATTAAATCAGTCAATATATTGTCATTGATGTCAACTAGTCTTGATAGATAAGGATAAGGTATACATTGGATAACTTATTGATGAGTCTATGGCATTATATTGTTGACTTGCGCATGTTACATTATTCTATTATGAAGAAGATATCAGAATTGAACAAGTAAATGTGGTCAGTAATTGAAGATTTATGTATACACCGAGTAAGTCTTGTGTATACTGAGTGACAGTAATAACCGAGTTAGTTATCACTAACGCATTTAGTATTAACCAAGTATGGATGAAAACATTAAATGCTAAGAACAACAGTCTAAAATTGATGAGTTGGAAATTGTTATGATTTTGAGATAAAGGATAAAGTTTTTTATAAGATCTACGACTGATAAAATTCAGAGAAGATCTAATGGAAGAGATTGAAACATTTTATTGACACATCTACCAAGGAAGGTTTAAGCAAAAAAAATGGACAATGAAGATTAAGAGACAAAATCTAATGGCTAATATGAAAATAGTTTACACGTCTATATAAGAGATATGAGTTTCATTGTTGAAACATGTCAGATGAATAGAGACTACATAATATTTCATGTGAAGACATTATTCATGCATTCCTGATCAAACTAGTTACAGACAGAACTGAGTTGTAGGCATAATCGAGCGTCAAAGAACTATACACCAAGTACAGTAAGCTGGGGAAATATGAGGAAGTAAATTGGTTAATGACCATATGAGTTTTTATGAGCTTAGCATAGATCTAAATATTTGCAATTGAGTTGTATTTAAATCATATCAGTACTGTATCAGTTTAACCATTGATTCAACAAAATCTCTTAACCGAGTGGACTTAACAGTCTTTTGTATTATCATATGACATTCAAGGAATGTTAATTGTTATCTTGTTGACCCCATAGTGAATGATGGTCAAAAGTTAACTGTTAGTGATAAATCCTCTAACCAGGTCACACTTGATAGTGTGCATTGTAACCTTTAACAGGGTTGGCTCCTAACCGAGCTCACTTCAGAAGAGTGAAATATTTTGGGTTACCGATCCCAGGTGGTTTTTCCCCTAGCAGGGTTTCCACGTTAAATCATTATGTTATGTGTTATTTGTTATGATTTTTTTTCTATCATACTTTACATACTGCATATTTGATTTAATCGGCAATCACAGTTTGGATAATTATTGGTATTCGGTAAATGAATAGAAAGATTGATATTTTATCTTACCGAGTTGTTTGAATTATTGAAAAAGTTTTGAAAAGTACATCTGAGAGTTTGGGACTGTAGGATAACTGATTTAACTGATTCACCCCCCCCCCTCTCAATTATTATAACAATTGGTATCAGAGCATATTGGTTGCTTGGAGGAAAAGTTTCAAGGACTTGAGAAAAAGATCACAAGATGTATAAAAGGGAAGTGCCTAAGCTGAACAAAGATAACTTCTTGACATCGCAAAGAAGGATGAGGATTCACATATTGGGAATTGGAGAATCTTCTCTACATCTACTAGACCATGGCTACATACAACCAACTATTGGACCTTTGACAGTTGATTAGTTGAGAGACAGACATGAACATAATATAACTATGATAGAGATTATTGCTACTCTATCTTATGCTAAGTTTGAAGATGTCAAAGCATGCACTACAATGAAAGAAATGTGGGACAAACTTGCACTAGTTTATGGTGGTGATGTAAATGTAATGAGAGCCAAAGCTGAAAGCTTAAGAGGTAGATTTGATGACATGAAGATGAAAGAAGGTGAGAACATCACACAATACTCTAACCAAATCAAAGAGGTGGTCAATATTATCCGAGGAGAAGGAGGTATAATTTATGAAGAAACTATTGTAAGTAAAATATTGAGAACCTTGTTGCCTATCTATACAATTAGAATATCTGCTATTCATGAAATGAGATCTACACCTAATAGTACTCTTACCCTTGATAGTCTAATTGGCAAGATGACTACTTTTGAGCTGAATAACTATGACAATAGTATTGTATCAAGTGTTAAATCTGTTAATCTCTATTGAGCATTTAAGGTTGTCATTAGTATCAAAGGATAGTAAATAGGTCAGTCAATTACTTATATTGAGTTGGTCAGTAACCAAAAGTAAGACAGAGCAGTCGGTAAACTCTTTACACTGAGCATCATAGTATACACCGAGTAGACTATACAATGTTTACCGATGATCATAGAAAATGGTATAGTAATTTGAAATGGCACATTCTTCTATGCAAATAGTTACAATAAATCATAAAATGGTTTACCAAGATTGAGGAGCATTTATTATGAATATATACTCATTAAATGTAATGTTTATCTTATTGTAATAGTTGATCTAGGTTATTTTGCACAGTAGATCTTAGGGTTATGATTATTTTTGTAACCTAATTTTTGCTAAGGTGGCAAAACAAAACACTATATATTTTGTTTGTTCGCACCATTTTATGAGGTTGGGTGAACTAATATATATGAATCACAGAGCACTTGAAGAAATTGCCTATCTTCAAGACAATCAGTTTACCGAGCAGAACAGAGCACAGAGGATATCAGATTGAGAGGAATCAGAGAAGGCTACCGAGCATAAAAAAGTAGAAAACCATCACAGATAAGGTGATATTTTGATGAGCACTTATAGATCTATTTCAGACAATTGAGTTGTCAACTAGCAGATATTTGCCTATTACTTTCTGACAATTGTGATAGAGTTTTGATAAATCTCTTAACAGAGTAGACTTAACAGTCTTATGTAAATCTCTTAATCGAGTACACACTTCATTAGTGTTGTTTAAATGCTATAACTAGGTAGATCTAGCTGATCTAATATGTTACTCCTAATAGGGTAAGATCACCAAAAGTGATCAAAACTTGTAGCCTTAACAAGCAAACCTTTTCTATCTACAGTAGTGAAGAATTTGTGGGTGTCATCCCCACCGTAGTTTTTACCTTCTTACAAGGGTTTCTACGTTACCAAAATACTTGTGTTATGTGATTGTCATATTGATTTCATGTTGTTTACTTTCTTAAGTTAACTAGACGATTGATTTATACAATTGTATTCAAGTTATTTTGATCAATTATCATAGTATTCAGTTATAGATCAGAAAGGTTTTACAAGTAAAGTTTTGAAGGCACTGATTCACCCCTCCCCTCTCAGTACCTATCTCTCCTACTTCCAAAAATTGGTATCAGAGCACAATTCTCTTGTTGAACAGTCTAACCACTGAAGGGTAAAGATCTAAGTCATGGAGAGATAAAAACTTGACAAGACTATTGAGAATCAGAAGATACAAATATAGATGTTTGTGGAACAATATAAACAAGCTAAGGAAGAATTGAAGAAATTACTGGTTGAAAGGAAGAACCTTGCAATTCAGCTGAATGAAATCAGTTATCATGAAGAACCTATTGATGAAATGTTTGATCATATTGGATCAAGTTCTAGAATCATCTCTGATGGATCTGAAAGCATAATCTCTAATTTATCTGAAAAGAATCAACATCTATCTGAGCAAGTGAAACCACTTCAAATCGGTCATGAATCTCAAATGGTGAGAATGGTGGAAATTATGAACAATGCTAGACAAGCTGAACAAGATCAGAATCTGGCTATTGAAGACCGAAGACTGATGACTAAACAACTTCAAGCAAAAGAAAGTGAAATACAAAGACTCACTGATCATCACTTCCAAGTATCAAATCAGATGATGACAGTTAATCAAGAAATGAACTGAGTAAATGGAGAATTATCAAGAAGACTTGAAGATGTTGCAATACTCAGAGAAGATAATGAAAAATTGAGAAATGAAATAAAGACACAAAAGCAACACAATGAAATGATTAAGATAGCTGAGGACAGTTCTAAAAAGATTGATGATTTCCTAACTAATCAGAGGAGATTCGAAAGCAGAACCGGTATAGGCTACACCGATGAAGGATAATCATCACAAAAAGCTAAAAAAGTCAACAACAATCAAAGTCTAAAACCTAAAGTGATGACATGTTACCACTATGGAAAAATAGGACATACATCTAATGTGTGCAGAAGCAAAGCACAAGGTAAACCTCTTGTCATTTCTAAATTCAAAGGATATTGTTATTATTGTGGTAAGTTTGGACATCCAGCTTATGAATGCAGAGCTAAGAAGAATGACATTGCTAATAATACTACTGAGGAGAAAATATGCTATACTTGTAATAAGCATGGACACACTGCAAGGGACTGCAAGGCAAAAATGAAACAAGTCTAGACACCTAAAGAGAAACTACAATGAAAGCCATATCAACCAAAGAGACGAGGTAACTCATATGTTTGGGATTATAATACATGGACTAATTGTATTGTATGTGGTCAGGATGGACATATTGCAGCAAACTGTTACAAAAAGAGTTGGATTGGACAATCAAGAAACTAGACAAATGCAGGAATGGCATGTATGCATTGTCACAAGGTCGATCATGTAAGCAAGAACTGCAGAGATCGAGCACCAGATGAAAGCCATATATTCGAGAGTGGATATAACATTGCAGATATTATGAAGTTAAGGAACACAATGTGGAAGAAGGCATCTAATGAGAATGCTGAGTCAAGTAACACTATCGGTGAAACCTCATCCACTGGATTGGGTGACATCGGTACCTCCACTTAAGATGACAAAGGTATGTATGGAACTGACATTTTAAATGATCACATTTTACATACAGTTCCTTATATATGATGTACAAATACCAAATCTGCATGAATAAAGATGCACTATGGTTTATGTGTTATAAGTTTACAAATGTCACACGGTCGGTAAAAAGAAGAAACGTGAGTTGGTTACCCGTCGGTAATCACTATACAAGGTTAACCGACAATAGTGCAAACCGATGAAGAAATTCTATGTTAACTGAGCAAAAGAAATTGTAGACATTACCAAGTTGACAGTTGTTTTGTATCAGAAGTTAGGTCACACATTTAATGCATCAAAGTTTGAGCAGGAATATCAAAAAATCTATAAATACACGGAAATAGAGTTCATTGTTACATTGCAATTTCGAAGAATAGAGATTTTATAGAGAAGAGTTCAAGGTAAAGATTTTTAGAAAAGATTCAAAGCTACTGTAGATTGAACCGACAAAAAATCTTCAATGATAACAAGTAAGTTCATCTGCCTACCGAACACTGGTTATCTATTGTTTGCCAAAACCCTAGAAACAATTTATGGCATCGACATCGACTGCAAGAAAATCACAGAACATTGAGGAGGAAGTGGAATTAATTGTTAGGGCACATTTTTCCAAGGAGAAATTCAAACCTCATCCCAAGGTCGCAGCACAAACAGATGATATGGGAACATTTTCTAGTATTCCAGATAGGGTTTTGTTAACAAAAGATGTTAGGGCCTACATTCATTGCAAGATCGGTGAAGTATGTGATTTTGAGACCATTGCTGCTTATCAGCAAGTCTATGGACCGGATGGTAAGATTAAATCCGAATACAAGAAGATTGAGGAGTTAGGGTTACAGTGTTTCACATACTTCCCGCAATCCTTCCAAAATGACTGGATAAGAATTGTGCTAAGTAGATTTCATGATGGAAAATTATGGTTGGATAAACCTGTTGAGGTCACTAAGAAGATTATCAGTAGGGTTACTGGGTACCCTACAACTGACAAAGCCAAAGCCTTTCAAAGTTCATCTCGTCCCAATGTTGAAAAGAACACTAGAGCTCAATGGGATGGTAGGGCACTGAAAATATCAACTATCAAAGATCCAACGGTAAAATTTGCAGCTCATGTCATTGGGTACAAGATATTCCAATATTGCAGACCAAATAGTGTACCCTACAGCACCGTGGACATGGCTTACAAAATTGTGAAGAAAGATCACAAGGTAGATCTTGCCGAGCTACTACTACACCAACTACATGACAATATGAAGACAATAAAAGCAAAGAAGTCTAATACATGTAAGTATAGATCACTGCTTGTCTGTACATTTCTCTATCTACAAAAATATGTACCAAGTATTGGTAAAGTAAATTGGCAATCGGACAAACCGATAACTGCACAAATCGGTGAAATGATGAAAAGTCTAGGAGACAATCTGAATAAGGAATTTAATGCATATTTCAAAGAATTTCAAACAAAAATGCAACAAAGGAGTAGAATTCCAAGGGAATTAGTAAGTAAATTTGAAGATGACATATGCTTTGTAGTCAGCACAAACCACTCAATGATAAAGGCAATACAACCGAGAACCAAATGGCTAGCACCAATGGGATATGAAATGAATCATGATTTTTCTTTGAAATCTATCAATGCATTGTTGGCATTACCGATAGACATCACTGCCAATAGGTTTGGTGTATATGGGGAAGCTAAGTCATGAATCACAATAGACATAGAGATCATAAAAATGTCTAGAAGAGTGAAGAAAATGAGAAAAGATCTCACAAAAAAATATGGAAATGCATCTAACTCACTTAAGGAGTCCCTGGTTAAAGAAGAAATTTAAGGTTAGTTACAGTTGGCTGACAAGCCCTATGATAGCAAGGAAACCGAGTCAGATAAAGAAAAGGATCACACACCGGTTCCTCCCACAAATGATGAATAAGAAATGAAGCTACCAGAACCTGAAGGAATGAAGACACGTTCATTAACTGCTACACAATCTATCGAGCAAGTAGAAGTAGTAAAAGTAGCAAAATGAAGAGCAGCTACACCAACCAAAAAATATGTTAAGAGAAAGAACAAGAAAGTAGTTGAGACACTGAAGAAAAAGAGGAAATATATAAGAAATGAGGAAGATCTAGAGGATACAGAAATAGAAAATGATCCTGATCAATTCAAGTTAGTTCGTAACAGGGAAAGTACTATAGAAGAAATAATTGAAGATATAATTGAGAATGGAAATCTTACAGATCCAGGCATAGGCAAATTTGACAAAATGTCAATTGAGGACAAGACAAAGATAGAACATGCTATCATCCAAATGATGATTAAATTCAAGAGAGTACCGATGGAATTCACATGTCAATTGCCAAAGGAACTTGATGACATAATAAGTGAGAGATGGGCTATTGCACTAGATACAGAGAAAAGGAAAAGAGAATGGTCACTAAGTCGTGTAGCCTCACATTTTAGCTATGTTGTGGTAAGTTAATACATGACAAAGTATCAGGCTAGATTTCTAGTCAAGAATAGAGCAATGCAGATCATGGATGAGAATGTGGATGATATGGATGTCATATGTGATTCTCTATGGACATCAATTTTGAAAGTAGAAGAGAAAGCTGAACAGGAAGCATTCCTGAAACTGTCTAAGAAGAGACACAATCCAAAAGATAAAGGTATTTTCATTGATGATAACAAAGGAAAGAAAATAGAGGACACCAATATATCAGTTACTGAGGTAATTGATATCACCGAATAAAAGGAAGAAATTAAAAGTTCACAGGATGCACCAGATCAAGTAAAGATCCACTTGCAAAAGAAAACTGATGATGATGCACTCATTGAGGACATCACTAACAGTGATCTTGATGATGAGGATGATGAAGATGTGACAATTGCACCATACAAAGATGAAGCATTAGACACTGATAGTGTGTTCACATCTCTATCAGGTGAACTACTTGTACTTGTAGAGGTAGTTGAAATAATTTCACAAGTACAACCCGATGTGTCTCATCCTGAGCCAAATAAAGATACAACTAAGATACAAGCACCTGAGCAACCTACAGATACAAATGAGCCTAACAAAATAGAGGCACAGTCTATAGAAACAAAGGAACCAACAAAAACAAAGTCAACCAAGGTGAACCCACCTGACACTACAATTGAAACTCCCACACCATCTACCGAGGAGTAGAAGAAGGATGATACAGTGTCAACTGGGAAAGATACTCCAAAAAGTGAAGAAAAAGCTATTGTCATAAGTGAGAAGAAGTCACCTCTTGCCCAAAAGAAGAAGAAGAAGAAAGCCAAAGGGTCGGTCACCATTGATGAAGTTATCATTATAACAAAATGTGACCCAAGAACCCTAAGCCCCGAGGAACTAAGTAGATATGGGGAATTATGTTCAAGGAAAGTGACACAAGAGAAGTTAAGGCAAGAACACAAACATAAAGAAGTGTTAAATGATGTGAGGGATATTCTACAATAGATAGTACCAGAAAAAAATATTGATGAGAATACTCCCATCTTAGATCAACTTGCCACACTTGCCGACAAAATCAATGCCCCTGATACAAATGCAGACAAAAGAATAGAAGAACGGGAAGAATCAAAGATTTAAAACAAATTGGTAGAAAGGATTAGCACAAAAGTGGCACTGAACAAGGTAAAATTATTTGAGGTTATTACCGAGGTAAAATCTATCACCCAGATAATCTGTCAACTTCTAATCAAGCTTTGTACTTCAGACACCTTCACTATAGAAGTTAGTGAAAAGATAAAAGGTTTAGAAGCAGAGATAAAGTTAATTACATAAGTAGCTATCATCAAGCCCACTACTTTCTTAGAGCATATTAACCAAGTTCAGGAACTCTGGTGGCTGATAGCAGACTTAAGGAAACAAGAAGCACACATCACCGATCAGGTTACAGAGTTACAAAAAGAACTCACTCACCTGAAAGTTTTTAAAGCACACATTGTCAAAGTTGAACAACTTGTGGGAGCACCAGAGATTTTGGTGTTGGATAATATCTTTGACATGCATGCACAAGTTGGTCTTGAGCATATTGCTCTTACCAACTTGAAAGAGGAATGGGACAACCTCTTGGAGTCTATAAAGAAAACCCATCCACACATTTTTGATAAGATGTAAGTATACATTATATATATTTTTGCATTTGGCATTATTATCAAAAAGGGGGAAACCATGTATATGCCAAATAAGTATACTTTCATATGTATATTACATACTACCGGGAGCATGCATCGAGGGGGAATACTTTGTACTTAGAAATTTTTGTTGTGGATATGTATATGGTGGAGACATAAGGAATATATAGAAACATTTTGTCTATATACATTCAAAGTTTTGATACTAATGCCAAAGGAGGAGATTTTTAATCTCTATTGAGCATTTAAGGTTGTCATTAGTATCAAAGGATAGTAAACAGGTTAGTTGGTTACTTATATTGAGTTTGTCAGTAACCAAAAGTAAGACAGAGTAGTCGGTATACTCTTTACACTGAGCATCACACATTTTACCGAGCACTAGCGACACCGACACCGATGGTTAGTAAACACCGAGCATCACAGTATACACCGAGAAAATTATATAGTGTTTATCGATGATCACAAAAAATGGCATAGCAATCTAAAATGGCACATTCTTCTATGCAAATGGTTACAACAGATCGTAAAATGGTTTACCAAGATCAAGGAGCATTTATTGTGAATAGATACTCATTAAATGTAATGTTTATCTTATTGTAATAGTTGATCTAGGTTATTTTGCACTGTAGATCTTAGGGTTGTGATTATTTTTGTAACCTAATTTTTGCTAAGGTGGAAAAATAGAATACTATATATTTTGTTTTTTCATACCATTTTATGAGGTTGGGTGAACTAATATATATGAATCACGGAGCACTTGAAGAAATTGCCTATCTTCAAGACAATCAGTTTACCGAGTAGAACAGAGCACAAAGGATATCAGATTGAGCAGAATCAGAGAAGGCTACCGAGCAGAACAAAGTAGAAAACCATCATAGATAAGGTGATATTTTGATGAGCACTTATAGATCTATTTCAGATAATTGAGTTGTCAACTAGCAGATATTTTCCTATTACTTTCTGACAATTGTGATAGAGTTTTGATAAATCTCTTAACAGAGTAGACTTAACAGTCTTATGTAAATCTCTTAACCGAGTACACACTTCATTAGTGTTGTTTAAATCCTATAACTAGGTAGATCTAGCTGATCTAATATGTTACTCCTAACAAGGTAAGATCACCAGAAGTGATCAAAACTTGTAGCCTTAACAGGCAAACCTTTTCTATCTACATTAGTGAAGAATTTATGGGTGTCATCCCCATCGTAGTTTTTACCTTCTTACAAGGGTTTCTGCATTACCAAAATACTTGTGTTATGTGATTGTCATATTGATTTCATGTTGTTTACATTCTTAAGTTAACTAGATGATTGATTTATACAATTGTATTCAAGTTATTTTGATCGATTATCACAGTATTCATTTATAGATTAGAAAGGTTTTACAAGTAAAGTTTTGAAGGCACTGATTCACCCCTCCTCTCTTAGTACCTATCTCTCCTAATTCCAAAAAATTCTACTTTTATGTCATCCCTGAAGATCGGTAAATCTAGCAATAAGCATAACATAAAGAATGAAAGTGGCAGTGACAACAAAGATGAGATTGATGAACCATATTGATAAGAGATTGGCCATATTACTGCTAGATGCCCTAACATGAAAGAAGAAGATAAAGACAATGACCGATCTGGTGATGGAAAGTTTGAAAAAATAAATAATAGAGGAAACTGACACTATGACATAAGATCTACTGAGATTACAAAGACAAAGGCAAGAAGGCATGTTACCTTGTTGGAGAAGATGATAATGACACCGACACCGACACTAATGATGAAATTAAAGTGGTATTTATTGCAATGAAAGATGATTCAGAAGAAGAAGAAAGGTATGTAGAAACATCCATTATATCTAAAGTTAGCAAAAATGATAGTTTGATTATTGATAGTGGTTGTACACATCACATGACTGGTGATGAAGATAATTTTGAATACCTTGAACACTACAATTGAGGATCAGTTAAAATGGGAAATGATACACCTTGTCAATTGAAAGGAAAAGGATCAATCTTGTTAAATGATAAGATTAGATGTGATAATGTATACTGGGTAAAAGGACTTAACTAAAATTTTTTGAGTGTAGCACAACTGAATAATTCAGGTCACCGAGTTGCATTTGAAAGTAAGAAGGTGAAAATCTATGATGAAACTGGAAAGCTAGTCGGTACTGGTGGGCAATCCAAAGGTAACCTATTCTATCTTGACAATGCTAAAAATTCTTGTTTGTTGGCTAGAAGGAAGATGTGTGGTTGTGGTGTAAGAGGCAGTGTCATGTGAACTTTGATAACATGGTTAAGATTAGTAAGAAGAGAAGAGTTAGAGTTTTACCGAGTCTAACTAAACCTGATCATGTTATGTGCAATCAATGTCAAAAAGGAAAAATGACAAAATCTAGTTTCAAAAGCAAAGACTATTCATATAAAGGTATTTTGGAGTTGGTACATACCAACTTATGTGGTCCTATGAGAACTCAGAGTTATTATGGTGACAAATATTTTATTTTATTTGTTGATGAATACTCTAGGATGATGACAATCATGTTCTTAAAAGAGAAATCTGAAGCTTTTAAATTGTTTAAGTGGTATAAAGATAAAGTTGAAAGGGAAATCGAGAAAGAATTAAAATGTTTAAGATCTGATAGAGGAGGTGAGTTTATTTTTGATGAATTCACTAACTACTGTAATGAGCATGGAATCAAAAGACAAGTTTATGCACCGAGGACACCACAACAGAATGGAATTGTTGAAAGAAGGAACTGATCTATTGTTGATTGTGACATAACATTGATGATTGAGAAAGATGTTGCACAAACATATTGGAGAGAAGCTATTAGCACTACTGTATACACCTTGAATTGAGTTCAACTGAAGAAAGACACAAATAAGACACCTTATGAGTTATGGTTTGGCTATACACTGAATGTAAGTTATTTCATAATTTTTGGAAGAAAATGTTACATCCTGAAAGATGATAGAAATGGTAAATTTGACATTAAAGGTGATGAAGGAATATTTATAGGATATTCTACTAAAAGTAAAGCATACAAATGTTTGAACAAGGCTATTAATAAAATGGTTGAAAGTGCTAATGTAAAAGTTGATGAATTTGCTGAAAAGAATGATGAAGAAAGCAGGAAGGAACCGAAAGACTATGGTAGATTTATGTATGTTGAGCATCTAGACTATCTATCAAAGCCATAGGCTAAGTCTACTGAGCAATAGGAAAATTCTACTAAGAATCAACAAATGTAAATCGAGAACCAGGAAGAAGCTACTGAGGAAGAAAATGAACCTGAACCGAGTGAAGAGCAAAGAAGAGAACAAGTACTAGAAAGATCTATTAGAAGACACCATCCAAAGACCCAAATCATTGGAGACAAGAAAGCTAGCATGATGACATGAAGTAAGTTAAAAACATAACACATGTTGAGTTTGTGAATTTGAGCCTAATAATGTTAGAGATGCACTTGAAAATGAAGAATGGATTAAGGCTATGAATGAAGAAATAGAATAGATTGAGAAAAAGAAGACATAGACATTGGTACTGAGATCGAGTGATAAAAATGTAATTGGTACTAAGTGGATTTTTAGAAACAAGTTAAATGAGAATGGTGAAGTAACAAGAAACAAGGCAAGACTTGTATGCAAGGGATATGCACAAGAAGAAAGAATTGACTATGGTGAAACTTTTGCACCAGTAGCAAGACTTGAAGGATTCCAAATATTACTTGCATATGTTGCACATAAGGGATTCAAAGTATATCAAATGGATGTGAAATCAACATTTATGAATGGAATTCTTGAGGAGGAGGTCTACATAGAAAAATGTAAAGGTTTTGTTTATCCGAATAAAAAGAACATGGTATGTAGACTGCACAAAGCATTGTATGGATTGAAGAAAGCACCAAGAGCATGGTATGAAAGATTACATGCTTATCTTATCAATATTGGCTTTGTAAGGACAAGTGATAATAGTAATCTATACATGACAGGTGACAATGATGATAATATTTTGATTGCTGAAATTTTTGTTGATGATATAATCTTTTGAGGAAATGATTTAATTTACAAATCTTTTGTCGATGAAATGAGAAAATAATTTAAGATGTCAATGTTTGGAGAGATTAAATTATTTCTAGGTTTGCAGATTATACAACAGAATGATGGGATTTTCATAACTCAATCAAAATAAATTAAGGAAGTGTTAAAGAATTTTGGCATGGAAGATTCAAAACCAATAGGAACGTCGATGGTGATAGCATGTAAGTTGACAAAGGATGATGAATCAACCAAGGTAAATCAAACACTACATAGATCAATGATTGGAAAACTGATGTATGTAGTACATAGTAGGCTTGATATAACACATGCAGTTGGAATTGTGGCAAGATTTTTTGCTAATCCTAAAGATTCACATATGGTTGTTGTTAAGAGGACTCTGAGATATTTGAAGAAGATTGAAGACTATGGTTTATGGTACACAAAGGAAGGCAAATTTGAACTCCAAGTTTACACTGATTCAGACTAGGCTGGAAACATTGATGACCAGAAGAGCACAACTGGTGGAGCATTATTTTTGGGAGAAAGGCTTGTAACTTGGATAAGCAAGAAGCAAGCATGCATTTCTCAGTCTTCTGCTGAAGTAGAGTATGTTGTTGTTTTTGATAATTGTTCAAATATTGCTTGGATAAAATAGTTGTTGGAAGGAATGAATGAGGTGATCACTGACCTAGTGATTATATATTGTGACAACACAAGTGCTATAAACATTTCAAAGAATTTGGTGATGCATTAAAAAACAAAGCACATATCTATTAAGTATCACTATTTGAGGGAACAAGTACAAGGGAAGAAATTCAAATTGGAATTTGTGAAATCTAAAGGACAACTTGCTGATATTTTTACCAAGCCCTTACTAAAGGACACTTTTGAGTACTTGAGGACTAGACTAGGGGTTCGTCCCCTATCTATCGGTCACTAAGGTGATTAGGAGGTTGCATCAACCTATACTTTATTAGAAAAATATTCATGTTGATGCACATAGCTCACACTTTAGAATTTCTAAGGTTGTGAAAGATTGTAGAAGCTGGAATAGAGAATTATTTATCAGTACATGAAGGTACTTGATCTGGACCGAACAACAGAAAACTAATTGGCTGTTGAAGAGATGCTTATTTTATTTGGAATTTTTTTTCAAGGGAGAGAGGTTTATATGAAATATCTGTTGCCATTCAAGGATAGCCTTCACTTTCTCTGGGTCCATTTTTAGACCTTTCGCTAGAACTACAAATCCTAGATACACTAAATCCTTCTTCACAAAACTGCACTTTTTCAAATTAATCAACAATTTCTCTTCCCTTAACTTCTCAAACACCAAATGAATATGCATCATATGCTCCTTTAATGTCTTACTAAAGATCAAAATATCATCTAGGTAAACAATGACAAACTTACCCATAAATTCTTTCAAAACCTCGTTCATGGGCCGCATGAAAGTGCTCGGTGCATTGGTTATCCCAAAAGCCATGACTAACCACTCATATAACCCTTCTTTTTTCTTGAAGGAATTCTTCCATTCATATCCTTCTCTAATCCAAATCTAATGGTATTCACTCTTTAGATCTATCTTTGAGAAATACACAGTTCCACTCAAACAGTCCATAATATCATCCATTCGCGATAATGGAAACCTATACTTGATTGTGATCTTGTTTATAGCCCTAGAATCTATACACATTCTCCATTATTCTTTGGTGCTAATACTATAGGTACAACATAGGGACACTGACTCTCTCAAATCAACCCCTTCTGTAACAATTCATGTGCTTGTATGTTCAACTCTTCACTTTCTGCAGGTGTCATTCTGTGTGCTACCTTATTTGGCAAATTGGCTCCTAGAATCAAATCCATCTGATGACTGATCTTCCTTACTCATGTTAATCCATTAGGCACATTATTAGATACAATATCCTGAAACTCATATAACAAATCTGCAACTTCTACAGACCTACATCTTCTACCTCCTCTTTACTAGCTTTTGGAATTAAAGAAAAACACATATGCTCATGCGTCATACCCTTTAAAACTTTATTTCATCAAAAAAAGTTATCCTTGCATTACCACATACCTTTTCTTATGTGTCCTTCAATAGCTTTAGCTTATGTCGCACTCCATCCTTTTTCAGGGAATAGGTATTCGTACAACCATCATGTACAGCATGCCTATCAAACTACCATGGTCTACCCAACAACATATGACATGCATGCATCCATAGGTATGATATCACATAGTACCTCATCATGGTATCTTCCAATCTTGAATTTTAATAGGCACTGTTCACTGACTATGACCTT
Organism: Chamaecyparis obtusa; assembly: GCA_027943335.1. Lineage (NCBI taxonomy): Eukaryota > Viridiplantae > Streptophyta > Pinopsida > Cupressales > Cupressaceae > Chamaecyparis > Chamaecyparis obtusa. Next base: position 240,033 of record BSBK01004687.1, on the reverse strand, counting down.
GTGGTCATCCTACACCCAAGCGATCCGGTATGGATGTGGGTGTTTTTGTCTCTTGAGCTTCAAATTTGTGACTATCTCTTCTAACACCAGATTGTTAGTGCTTCCACTATCGATAATCACATAACAACACTTATCCTCACACTTGCACCTGGTGTGAAATAGGCTTCTCATTTTCTCAGGTTCATTCTCACCATTCAAAAAGACTCTTATTTTAATTAGTGTTTCTCCTCTTTCAGCATCTTTAGAATGTGATGATCTGGCATCTTCATCTACATGTGCAACTCTAGCCTGGCCTTCAGTTCTCATATATGTCCTTCCTTGGTGTTGAGGACATTCATATGCCCTATGACCTTCTTCTCCACAGTGAAAACATGTTCCATGTAAGCCTCCTCTTCCTGATCCTTGTCCTCTTCCTCTCTGATCTCTATTATTCTAATCATGGAAATGATTGAAATTATTTCCTCTCTAATTTTGACTGCTACTGGCCTCATCCTTCTTTTTCAGATCTTCATTTCAGCCTCCATATGACTGTCCACAAGATCTTTGACCACAACTTCTTCCATTTTTTCTACTCTCAAACTTCTTGATCAGATTTTCCTGTACTTTTAGGGAAAACTAGTATGCCTCTTCAATATTGTTCATTCAAACCAAATTCAACTCCTCATGAATGCTTGACCTCAACCCATTAAGGTAATAGGCAAATTTCTCCTTATCAGCTTCTGCATGGCCTGTTCTGATGAGGATTCGATAGAACTCCTCTGTATACTCCTGAACAGATCTTCCTACTTGCTTCAAACTTTGTATTTTCTTTAGTAGGTCAAGCTCATAATCAACAGGAATGAACTGTCACTTTAATTTATCCACCATCTGATCCCATCTTGCGATTTTATCCTTTCCTCTTCTATTTCACTCCAATTGAATCTCTTGCCACTAGATCTTAGCATGACCCTTTAGTTTGGCCTTCGCAAACTTGACTCGATCAGGATCCTTGATATCTTCATACTCAAAATATTCTTCTAGTTCATTGATCTAGTTGATCAACTCTTCTGGGTTAAGGTTTTCTAAAAATGCAGGAACCTTAATCTTAGGTCTTTTCCCGATCTTGGAAATGGCTTGAAAAAGCCTTTCTTCCTCTTGGTTCATAATTTTGCCTTCTCCTTCTTGATTGTAATTTCCTTCTTCAGCTTCATCCTCACTTTCCTCTCTGACATTAAGATTCATTCCTCTTTGAATCTCTTCTTTCAATGCTCGTACTTATCTCTGGAGTGCTCTAACCTCAAGTGTCACATCACCAGCTCTTTCGATGCGTTCCCTTTGTGGAGGCATTTTTGCGCTGCTCACTGAAACCCTAAACCACGATCCTAGTGCAAACTGCCTCACGACTGATGATTTGTTTACACACTCAGGAACTCCTGCTCTAATACCACTTGATGAAGGGTGCTCCCCTTAATACCACAAACACATAACAGAAAAAGAGAAACAACAACAATTTGCAAGAACAGAAAATGGGCTTCTTATTATCTCCACAAATGTGGAATTACAAATTTTAGAATTACAATATGCAAAGCCACATGGGTATTTTCCCTTACAATAATTTATAGGACAAAGCCTTGAATCATTACCCAGATCTACCCATAACTGCTCCCAACTACCCTAAACAACACTACGGGCCTTCCTTATATAGGCAATTTTCACCACCTAGGATGGTTCCAGAAATTTAGCCATTAAGGTCGACCAACCCTAGAATTATTTTATTTTTTAATTTATTACATCAAAGTCTGCTCAAAACATCTTTTGAAACCCAAAAATTTTTTTTGAAGGAAATTTATTTTCTACCATTTCAGGTGGCCCAACTTTCGGAGACCATAAGTCATCACCCATTGACCCAATTTACTATTATGACCCCATTTCAAAAAGGGTGCAAAGTGCTCTACAATGCTTGACTCAAGAAAGCTTCATTCAACTAAAGTTTTGACCTCATCTGGGGCCTCTATAGCCTTCAAAACTGAGTTCAAAGTTTCTATACCCTACTGCCAATACCGAAAATTTTCAATATCTTCAAAACTAGACTTGATTTGGCAATGAAACTTTACTGGTAGGATAATATGACCAAAATAAACCTCCAGGGAAGAAAATAGAAAATTCTGAGCTCAAACAGAAAACTTACTAAAAATAGTAAATTTCCAAAAATAGTAGCTCTGCATAAGATAGCCCTTATTGGGGTATGTGCAGGATCATGGTATGTCAAAAAGTGGCGATGTGAAAAAAACTTATTTTCACTCATCCAAAAGTGCACAAATAGATTTGTTGACTTTTTAGTAGGGTTAGGTGTCAATACACCTGGCCAAGCCAAAAGCCAAAGCTGAAGGCTTAATCGGATATCTGATATTATCGGATATCTGATAATATCATATATCTGATATTTGCTAGTAGATATATATATCTATCCTAGCCACGTTCAACATTTTTTCATTGTAAAAATGTGAACGTAGCTAGGGTTATCGAATATCAACTCCCAAATCCCCTATCTAATTTTTCCTAAATTGTCAAGTAAGTGAAAGCTTCTAATTTTTATTGTTTTTAAATAGAAATATATAGTCTTTTATATAAAAATTAGTGTAGCAATGAGTTTTTGTATTATTTTTTAAAATTCATTATAATTATCTATTTGTTTTTTCATTATTATCAGACATGGAACTAGAAAACCCTCCTAATGATCCTGCAAACAATCCAGAACCACCTCCCAACAATCCCCCACCTCCAGAAGACATACTTGTCACAAACCCTCACCATTTAGAAGATCTAATAGGAGATCATCTAAATGAACTTAGAGGATTTCAAACCACATATGCCAATATCCCCACATTGCACCCCATGTTTATGACATTGAACTCAATTATTGAAAACATGGAGAAACTTACACAACAACATAGTGTTGCACTTCTTTGGTGTGGTTCCTTGCACACCCAGTTTGACAATGGGCTTGATTATGATCAAGTCATGAACCTAAATATAAAAAAACATGACATAGCTAATGTTTTTGTGGATCCTAAAACCAGTCTAAAAGTAGACCATAAAAAAATCAAGTTGTCAATTAAATGGTGCACAAATAGTGCAATACGTGGCAACTTTTGGGACCGTTGGTGGATGGTTTTTGATAGACCACCTCACAATAATTTGGATGTCCCATTTTATTTTATTAAAAAATTGTATGTTGAATTTGTGCTCGGTCACAAGGTGAATTATTGGAGTATGAGACCGAACCAGGGTGTAGGTTTAGGCGCTCCATAAGATAGGCCATGGGCACAACGAGTGAAATCCCGCACATATGTCCCCCCTCCCGAGATTTCACCACCTCCCATAGTGAAACATCCAAACATTATTGTTGAGGCCGGCTCACATAATATTCGAGCCATTCACACCTTGAGTGATCTGTTGGTTACGCAGAGCACGACATTATTTCCTCCTTATCTTGATGCTTCTGGCACTTCCACATCCCCCACAAGCTCACATGTTTGTGTGCCTCACACTTGCATTATATGCAAGAATCTGTGCTTTGGTCCCCTGACTGATAGTGATGCATACAATTTCAGCTTCGATGAGGATGATTCTACATAGCACACTACAAGCACTGAAGCAACTCATGGAGATGTGAATCAGGAGCCTACAGTGCCATGGACTCCCACTGTTACAGTAAGGGTAAACTGTTCACTTTTTACATTGTGTTTAAATTTTATTATTCATATTTTTAGTAGAATTTCCTTATAATAATTTCCCACTTATGTCTTTTTATGTGTTACATTTATGTTCAGTTGATGACAAAGGAGGAAATGGCACAGGTGGAGGGGTCCATGCTTTTGGCCATATCATTTGGTCTTGACTCTTCCACGGTACATATGTTTTAATGTACTCATTGGTTTCCTTTTAAATTATGATATGTACATTGTTTTCTAATTTTTATGATCATCTTTTACATACTGATGTAGGTGTCACCAGTTGCCACCAGGGGGTAATGTGAGGGGGTGCATGTGTTATTCATTGATTAAGGAAAGGTAATTAAGTAATTTAGTTTGTTTATGCATACATGTATACTTGTCAATTGTGCATACTCATTTTTAATTTACATGGTTTATTTGACAGAGAGTGGCATGTGATGATGTCGTCAGACCCTATCATCATGATAGAGTCACAGACATATCCATTCAGAGTGATAGCCCCATGGTACATACATTTATAAAGTTATTTGTGTGTATTTTACTATTACTATCAAGTATATATAATATGGTCAAGTTATGATAGTATGAAGTATCTATTTGACTTTTGTAGGTCACTCCTAGTTTGAGGGAGCCAGAATGCCAAGGGTGTGTATCACTGATGACTCAGCCAACAATCCCAGAAGAAAGTTCAACACATGCAAGTTTTAATGTTAATTTAGTTATTTTGTAAACATATATTTGCTACCAAGTTTTTAACATTAAATAGTATAACTCGTAGATCAATCTCATGTTCGCAAACATATACAGGTGGGAGTCAACATTGGTGACACTATTCCTGCACTACCAAGGACATATATTAGGTCTCTTGTTCACGGGAGGAGATAGAGAGGTGAGGTATATGAGAGTTTAATTTTAGTTTAAATTTTATTTATTATTGTTGACTATGATTTTGAATTTTAATCTAACTTGGGGTTTCACTTTTGTGTTTGAATGCAGGATCCATCAGAGCCAAAGAGTACTTCAAATAGGCTCCATTTTGATGATCCACTAGTAGAATAGGATGTCCTAGAAACATTTTTAGTTGAAATTCTTATTTTGAGATGCCATATGACATATTTTGAGATGGTGTATGCCACATTGTATCTAGATATGTTGACATGTAAATATGTACAAAATTATTGTTCATTTTGATATATGTGAAACTTGATATTCGATCCAATTTGTTAATTGTGTGTTCATTTATTCATTGTTAGTATGTAAATATGCTTGTGTGTATGTACTCATGAGTACAATTTATGCCTTGTGTATATTCATGTATATTCAAGTACATTATTCATAACCTAAATTCACGTGTATGGGCTACTTGCATGACTTAAGTGAATTCATGTTGTATGCTTTATAATTTATGTGCTACATGTATGCTTCATGACTTAATAAAATTTATGTGTACACTTTATGTGCTACGTGTATTCACATGTGTAATTCATCATTTGAGGTATATAAGGATATTTATTAAAGTGGTTTCAAGGTTTCTAGACTTACCCTTTACTCCCAATGGCTAAAAGACTTCAAACTGGCCTAATTACATAATCAAACACCCTTTTGGCCATATCAAAACATATCTCAAATTCAGGTATTGGTCTTTTGGACAAAATATAAGTACTATGCCTGTACCCCTACAAATACACTAGGAACACCTAAGAAATGTGGTCTTTTATCATCTCATGGATCATTGATACCTCTTACAGGGTCTAAGTTATGAGCCTCAAAATTTTGTTGACCAATCGTGCTTAGTGCACCTTGGGGACATTTTGGTCTAGTGTGGTTGGGAATGTTCTACTAACTCAATGGTCAAAATGGGGTTGTCCCTAATGTTTACCCACCCAACCAGAGCTAATGGTGTAGTCCATTTGGTGCTGAAACAAACGGTTTGGAAGTAAGCCATTGGTGCAACTTTCAATTGACCCTCACTGCAAGTTTTGGCATCGAGCGAGACTTGTGTACCAAATTCAAACAAATTTGAATCTCCTAGAATAGAGAGAGGTTATTGTAGGCCTCAAAAATTTCATCTTGTAGCATCTTATGGATCTATGATACCTCTCACAAGGTCTGAGTTATGAGCCTCAAAAGTTCATTGCCCAATCGTGCTTAGTGCACCTTGGGGACACTTTGGTCCGGTGTGGTCCGAAATGTTCTACTGACTTAGTGGTCAAAATAGGGTTGTCCCTAGTGTTTACCTACCCAACCAGAGCTAATGGTGTAGTCCATTCAATGCCGGGATAAATGGTTTGGAAGTAATCAATTGGTGCAACTTTCAACTGACCCTCATTGCAAGTTTTGGCATCAAGTGAGACTGGCGTGCCAAATTCAAAAAAAATTGAATCTCCTTGAATGGAGAGAGGCTATTGTAGGCCTCAGAAATTTCATCTTGTAGCATCTCATGGATCTTTGATACCTCTCATGAGGTCCGAGTTACGAGCCTCAAAAGTTTGATGCCCAATTGTGCTTAGTGCACCTTGGGGACACTTTGGTCTGGTGTGGTTCGGAACATTCTACTGACTCAGTGGTCAAAATGGGGTTGTCCCTAGCATTTACCCACCAAACCAGAGCTAATGGCATAGTCCATTCAGTTTCGAGATGAACAGTTTGGAAGTAATCCATTGGTGCAACTTTCAACTGACCCTCACTGCAAGTTTTGGCATCGAGCGAGACTGGCGTGCCAAATTCAAACAAATTTGAATCTCCCATAATGGAGAGAGGTTATTGTAGGCCTTAAAAATGTCATCCTGTAGAATCTCATGGATCTCCAATACCTCTCACAGGGTCTGAGTTACGAGCCTCAAAATTTTGCTGCCCAATCGTGCTTAGTGCACCTTGGGGACACTTTGGTCTGGCGTGGTCCGGAATGTTCTACTGACTCAGTAGTCGAAATAGGTTTGTCCCTAGTTTTTACCTGCCTAATTGGAGATAATGGTGTAGTCCATTTGGTGCTGGAATGAACATTTTGGAAGTAATCCATTGGTACAACTTTCAACTGACCCTCACTGCAAGTTTTGGCATCGAGCGAGACTAGTGTGCCAAATTAAAACAAATTTGAATCTCTCAAAATGGAGAAAGGTTATTGTAGGCCTCAAAAACACCATCGTGTAGCATCTCACAGATCTCTGATACCTCTCACGAGGTCTAAGTTACAAGCCTCAAAAGTTTGCTGCCCAATCATGCTTAGTGCACCTTGGGGACACTTTGGTTTGGCATGGTCTGGAACGTTCTACTAACTCAGTGGTCAAAAAGGGGTTGTCCCTAACATTTACCCACCCAAATAGAGCTAATGGCATAGTCCATTTGGTCTCAGGATGAAGGGTTTGGAAGTAATCCATTGGTGCAGCTTTCAACTGACCCTCACTACAAGTTTTGACATCGAGCGAGACTGGCGTGCCAAATTCAAAAATTTTTTAATCTCCCAGAACTAAGAGAGGTTATTCTAGGCCTCAAAAACACTGTCACATTTAGCATCTCATAGATCTCTGATACCTCTCATAGGGTTTGAGTTATGAGCCTTGAAAGTTCGCTGCCCAATTGTGCTTAGTGCACCTTGGGGACACTTTAGTCTAGCGTGGTCTGGAATGTTCTACTTAGTGGTCAAAATGGGGTTGTCCCTAGTGTTTACCCACCCAACTAGAGCTAATGGCATAGTCCATTCGGTGTCAGGATGAAGGGTTTGGAAGTAATCCATTGGTGCAACTTTCAACTGACCCTCACTGCAAGTTTTGGCATCGAGCAAGACTAGCATGCCAAATTCAAATAAATTTGAATCTCCTAGAATAGAGAGAGGTTATTGTAGGCCTCAGAAACATTTTTCTATAGCATCTCACAAATCTCTGATACCTCTCATGGGGTCTGAGTTATGAGCCTCAAAATTTCATTGCCCAATCGTGCTTAGTGCACCTTGGGGACACTTTGGTCTGGCATGGTCTGAAATGTTCTACTGACTCAGTGGTCAAAATGGGATTGTTCCTAGTGTTTACCCGCCCAACTAAAGCTAATGGAATAGTCCATTCAGTGCTAGGATGCAATCCTTTAATACTATCCCTTCACACTAGGGAATCATCATTTTACTTTGGACACATTTGACCAATTTTGACTCAATGACTCCAACTATTACATCATTTGATGATACAAATGTAATGGAATTAAGACAATAGAAATGTAAGGATACAAAATTAAGATGATACAAATTACATAAGGATACAACATTCATAGTAAGGAAACACATTTTTTGCACTTTACATGGCATTAAGACGATACAAATGTGGGCTTTTAATGTTTGTAAATCAACCCCATAGGCTCTTTTATATTTCAAATTTTGCATCTAATTTTGCATCAAATTTGTTATATACAAAATTTGGCATCTAAATATGCACATTACATTTGATTGTTGTATTTATATTCAAAATTTGGCATCTAAATATGCACATTACATTCAATTGTTATTTTTATATACAAAATTTGGCATCTAACTATGCACATTACATTCGATTGTTGGTTTTATATACAAAATTTGGCATCTAAATATGCAAATTACACAACTATATATAAAAATAAGTGTCCTTTTCACTCCAATCCATGCGTTTGAAAGGTAGAAGAAAAGTTAATAGAGAATATAAGAAGTGTCCTTTTGGCATCTAAATATGCAAATTACACAACTATATCTAACTTGAGTTGAACTTACCTACTGAAGTGTGCCTAAAGGGTCATCTCTATGCTTGAGAGTATTCAGTATTGCTTCATGATCAGCAGTACTAATAGTCCAAAGTTCCTTTGTCTTTGGTTTTCCTTGATGTTTCAACAACTTAACATTGGCTGCTATAACAAGGTGTGAATACATGAGAATGGTTTTGTGCTTCTCATAGTCTTCAAACATAGGAATGCCATTATTTCTAATCATATATGTGTGCAACCATGTTCCTGCAACAACATGTGATCCTGTTGGATATGTGAACATATCATCATCTATTGTCGGTTGTGTAAGTTTCTACTTTCCTCGTACACAACATGCTAACCAGTAATCTGATCTCTCATCATTCCCTTCTGGTGCAACCAATGCAAAAATATGTCATGGCTGTAGAAGATCTGAAAGATGGTTGTAGTCAAGTGAAAAATCCATATCATCATTTATTAAAGAGACTGTGAGAGATAAAGGAGTAAGATAATGTGGAACCCATGTATCAACCCACTCACTTGACTCACACTAATTCCAATCACACTGAAGACAACTCGAACAATAACAAGCCAACTCTCGTGTCCAAATGGTCCATGTACTAGCATCTGAGCTTCAAAATGAATGTATTTTTGAAGAATCTTTCATAGTTTGACAATCCAACCTATCTCCTATTGTGCCCAACTCAACCAACCAAAAGAATAGGCGCACCGCTGAATCAAGAGTCCCCCCCTATGACAATGTTGAAGTCCACCAATCAATAAGAGAATGGGCATCAATGAGTTTTGCACCTAAAATCCTCAGTCGCTCCTTAACTAGAGATCTCTTTACTCATGCACCTGCTCCATCATGCTCCCCTTTTCCATGACCGGCCTAAAAAAAACTCCAAATATGAGGTACACCTCTCTCTACATGCATTCTACATAACCAATAAAACATACGTGCATTTTTTAATTGACCTATGCAGTTATCTAACCAAATGAGATGTCTATCCATAGCAATATTATTTTCCCACACCCACTCAAAACAATGTTGGACAAACTCAGATGAGTGTGATCTATCATCGCTCATATAAAAATGGTACTCTTTGATTATCTTCCGGTCATCTTCTATACTATCAGGGGAATGTCTATATGTTATGTGCACAAAAATATAAACCTGAATAAAATTGTAATATTGAGCTTGCAACTCTTTTTGGGGCTGCAATGTATAGTTCTCTACAAAGTCAACAACTGATATAATAGTGCCAATCGGGAAAGTGTCCTTACACATCCTGAATTATTGATCCAACCACTGAGACCTGTGACTATGTCTTGCATACTTGTTGTACACCTCAAATAGTGCACTTCTCTAAGTCATTATATCCAAGGGAATCCATGAATGAGATACCTTAGAAATTGATCTAGAGCTCTTTATGTATGGAGTTGCAAGATTATTTGATTGCTCTTAGTTAGAGCTATTAAGCTTATGACCTTGCTAGTCAACCACACAATGAGAGATTCAAATGAAGACAAGGGAAAGAATACCAATATCTCCAAGAATCAAAATGAAATGCAATGCAAAGCTATACTATGAATGAAAATGTAAGCTATGCAAAATAAGCTATGAAAGGAAATATGCAATTATTACAAAGCTTCCTAATTAAGCTAGATGAAGTAATCTAAAGCATAAACGAAACCAAGCTAATATGAAGCTATGAATTCCATGACAATGCAAGAAATGAAACTATGATAGCATGTAGATGCAAAAGCCAAGAATGCTCCAAATCTTCAAAAGCTCCAAAGTGACCTAGAAAACCTGCAGCATAACATTAGCATAAAAAGATTGATATGCAAATGAGGAAGAGAGCTCTTCTTTTATAGGAAATGAGAAACAACGGACGATGGAAATTAAGAGGCAAAAGATTTAATCAACGGTGGAGCATCAAAGAGGAGCAATCCATGTGCACAAATATCCTCCAATGAGAAAATAAGAGTTGACTTTTGTGTCCATATAAGACAAAAAGTGTTTTTCTTCTTTTTATAAAATAAGAATAATGCTTTATTTGTGCAACTTAGGATAAGAGGAAAAGTGGGGGCTTTTTATTTATTAAAAGGGGAGGAAATATTCCTTTTAATTAAATAAAAACTTAGGATAAAATGGTTAGCCCAAGGCAAATAATGGAAAATGATAAAATGGGATTTGATCAAGGAAATTGATATATTTGAAAACTATTTAATTTTTGAAAATATTGATTCAGGGATTTAATAAATTGCTAAATGGGGGCCCAAAGTCTAGGTGACCATTTTAGGGTGCATACATTTTCCCCTCTTTGACTAATGTGTGATCATTCTAGAAACACATGCGGTTAAAGAAGAATTGAAATGTGAGATCGATTTGGGATCACAAAATAATCTAGACGTGTGATCATTTTGGGAACACGCCAGGACAAAAATAAATCAGCTGAAAGACAAGACCAACACCGTTGTTGTTAAGTGATAGTCAAGTCTCAAAATAAGAGATAAGAATTGAAAGACAAGATCAACACCGTTGCTGTTAAGTGATAATCAAGTCTCAAAATAAGAATCTCAAGCTGAGTTGAATGATAAAGCTGAATCAAAAATTAAAGCTGATAGGTACTGCCCCTTCGGAATCAAAATCAAAATCAGGTAGAGGAGAAATAGCAAATTGATAAACTTGATCAAGTCACTATAAATCACAATCGAAGATGATAGGATAACCATTAAGCAGTGAAGATATGCCCTAGGGGGACTAAGTCAAACCTCAAAAAGATGAAGCGAGTGAAAATGAATGATAGACTAGGAGTTTGGAAGAAATGAGGGTGAAGAAGGGAAGATGCCCCAAGAAAGATCGACGGATTAGGCCTCAAATGGTCAGCCAACTGCGTAGAAGAGGGTGAAAGTTTGAAATGTGATTTTGACTATCAAGATTAACTCATATTTCAATTTTGAGTCCAAAAATGGATCCAGGACATCGAAATTAGCTAGCGATGCAATTTTTGTGCAATTTTGAGGTGTTTTAAAAATTAGGTCAAAAAGTCAAAATGCTATATAAGGGGTAAAAAGGTCATTTTCAAAATCATTTGTCTTTTAGTGATTTTGAGAATCTTAAGAGCTTAGAGAGAAAAATGGCCTAGCAAGCAGCAGTCCCAGTTCATAGGCATCGATTTGAGCATGGTCGGTTGCACAATCGGCTTCCACAGTATGTTGCCCCGGTATGCTTTCAAAAAACTTGCCCTTTTTGAGTCATTATGAGCATTTAATGCATTTAAAAACATGTTTTTAATAATTTTAAAATTGCAAATTTTTGAATGTGGGCAAAAGATCGTACGATCTTTTGCAAGTATCACACCCTTTGAGGGAAAATGTCATGTGATACTTCGTGGTTCCACATAGTATCGCACCGGCATTAAGTCTAGTATTGCACGATACCAAACAAAATGTCATGCAACGCTAGGTGAAGTATCGCATGTCAAGATACTATCGCACTGCTATAGGAAGAAGTATCGTACGATACTTTATCAAAAAATAGTATTGCCCAGTTAAAAAATTTGACATGTTTTAGTGTTTTTGAGAAAAAAATGACATGGGTCTAGACAATGTTTGCTTTTTAAGATACGTTGTATTGATTTAGACATCCATCATGACATGTTCTGACATCTGGTTTTGGATTGGTGATTTGCAGGAGTTCCTACTGGCACTGTTGATCAGAGCACCAAAGGTTACGGGGCTACGATATGTCCGAGATCTGGATGATCCACGTCGGGTAGACTTGAGGGTGATGGGCTTTGGCTATTTGCTGAAGTTGCCCTATATTAGAGCTGATCATGGGTTGTTGACTGCACTTGCCGAGAGATGGCATAGTGAGCACAACACCTTCCATCTGCCTATTGGAGAGGCATCGATCACCTTGGAGGATGTGTATTGGATACTATGAGTACCTAGCCATGGTGATCCTATAAGTATAATCATGTTTATAGGTAGTCATAGATGTAAAGTTTCCATATAATAGAAACTAACATGATTGTTTGTTGGTGCAGGTATATTATGACCAGGATCCTACCAAGGGACGATAGGCCATCCAGGCCATGTTCTGGGATGTGACGATTGTAGACAGACACATCACCTGGGATCAATTGATGAGTGACTTTGGCAAGGACTTCTCAATGTCATGTATTATGGCTTCCCTTATTGCATAGGCCCTTACCACTGACAGGAGTTAGAAGGGTTTTTCACTGGGGTGGGGCAGATTATTAGTGGATCTGGTAGCAAATCCATGATGGATGGCATGGGGCCCGATGATCCTAGCAGATATGTATCATGAGCTGAATGAGATCGTCTATCGTGACAGCAGGACATGGGCGTGCGGTGCTATTCTAGCACAGGTGTGGGCATGGGAGCACATCATTGTGGTGTGTGCCTGAGTACAACCAATGGAGAGGAGACATCCCTTCATCTATAGGTATGCAAGATTCTTATCATAGCCTCATAGCGGGGATGTGACATATTATAGGAGGATACTGGATGAGCTGACTTCATTCTAGTGGAGGCCATATAGGGCTATGGAGGTATGGGGAGATGCAGAGGAGGAGATGAGTTACATGCTATGCAGCCAACCACTGGTATGCCAACACCCAAACATCGTGGAGAGGTTTGTTATTAGTCAGGTATGGCAATAGTTTGGGTAGTAGTAGTGGGTATCTACAGAGACTACCACATATGCCCAGGCTAGGGATGAGGAGGGTCAGGGTTGGCTACCGATGCTGGATTACTAGCAGGCAGTACAGGATATAGCTATGATCCAGAGAGAGCCCTAGGACTATCTCCAAGACATGGCATATGCAGGGGTTGATGCAGCCTATAGAGCATAGCGACAGAGGGTTCCATCCCCTTGATTCATAGTTCCTGATGCACATCCAGTAGCTCAGGGGGATGATGATGATGATGGGGATGGAGGAGATGGAAGAGGGAGAGGGAGAGAGATTAGATAGAGCTCTCAAGGAGGTGGCTGGAAATGGCCATGGGGACATATTTTAGTTGATGTGGAGGAGGATGTGGTGAGGCCAGCTCGCCAGGTTAGGCAGGATCAGTCTGCAGGAGGAGAGGACCTAAGAGCCAGGATCCAGGCTCTAGAGATGGAGATGTAGTAGTTGTGGATCATGATAGCTGTTAGAGAGTAGCAACTAACAAATCTTAGGGCAGATATCGAGAGACAGGATAGAGCCATATAGGTGGCCACTGCAAAGAGTAAGAGAGAGGCAGTGCGAGCTGCATACTATCATGGTCTCTACATTCAGGCCGTACCAAAGGATCATAGGGCTCCATCATATTCTATGATAGTTGCTAGATCATATATGATGCCAGATGTAGACCACCTCCTCCTCCACCAGCCCCACATGATGGTGCCAGCTAGAGCTAGGATTAGGATCTAGGCTTAGGTTTTAGATGTTTGACACATATCATTAGACTTTGATCTAGATTTTGGGATCTCATTTTGTATATTGTACTATGACATTCATATATATATATATATATATATATATATATATATATATATATATATATATGAGATTACTAGATTTGTGATGTATCTGTGTTATTTGTCTCACTTGTGATGGATGTTTCAGTTTTGATATTGTCTTGTCATATTGCTCAAAATGTATGTTTATATGCTCATGTATGATCTCTCTCATAGATGTATGTTTAATTCTCATGTGTATGATATAGACTCATGTTTCTGAAAATGATCTCTTTTTGATATAGATATGATGATAAGATTAATCCCTTGTGATGACAAGAATAGGATGTGATGTGAAAGATAAGGAGTGAAAGATATGATCAAAGAAAAGGAAAGGTGAGCACAGTTGACTGACTAGTTCGTGAAAGATAAAAGGAGAGCTCTCTCCATATGCAAGGCGCAAAAACTAAACTATCATGAACCTAGGAATGCAAGCTACTATGAAAGTGGTTGAATTGCAAGGTCACAATGCCAATAGACATCTATTAATCATCATCAAGCTTTATTGGTAGCATCATAAGATCATATAATACACACTAGTATGACTATGGGTATATGAATATGATTTATATCAAATAGAATGTGGAAATCCCACCTAGGCACCAAAGACATGTAGGTCAAGATAACTAGTGCAGTGAGATTACCTAAGTTTTCTATAGTGAGACTATGCTAGCATTAGGACATAAGAAGGTCAAGATGGCTATAAGCATGCACTCACATAAAATAGTCAAGGATAATACCTTGTAGATCCTAGGTGTCAAGTGGATCAAGCATAAATGCTAATGACAATTAGGACTGACAAAATATACCCATAAGTAGAAAAAGTAATAAAACATGTCTTCATGCCCTCGGTCTTCTAGCTATGCATCATCGAAAACTATCATAGGGAGAGAACATTCATCAAAGAAATAATCATAGATAACACACAAGGAAAACAAAGTCAAACAAGTCTCAGCGAGTCAAGTGTTTAAGTGCGTGTGTGTAGGTCATAAAATCAATCTTTGAGTATCACATTTGCTAGTGGGAATATCATATCATGGTAGACTGTAGGGTAGGATATCTGATAAGTGTTGAAAAACACTTGACGATAGGGTAGTGTTGAAAAACACTATTTGGGTGGTGTTAAAAAACACCATTTGCAAGATGTCATAAAGACCAACACATCCTAGAGACCAAAGCTAACACAGTTATGCCCCCTACACAATGACAAAGACCAATTCCAAACCAAGGCAACAAGGTCAAGGCATGATGGAGAAAGGTTGTGTCGAGAGTGCATGCTAAAAGACAAGGGTGCAAAGGCCTCAAGTAGCGCTTGTTTCCAAGTTTTCACCACTTGGAGATTTTGTTGATTTTTTAATTTTTTTGTATTTTTGCTACCAAGGCATTTGTTTTCAAGTTTTCACCAAGACACTTTTTCTATTTTTTTGAATTTTTTAATTTTTGTGTATTTTTTTCAGGACTTTTTATGCTTTTTAAGATTTTTTCAGCATCATATATGAAAAAAAAATTGGAATTTTTTCAGGATCAATAAGATATGTACAAAGGATGCCCCCAGATAGAATGGGCATCATGAATAGAACTTCTTTAGGTGCAACACATTGATAGGATCAGGGAGTTGCTCTCCCTTTTCATCAAATAGTAAGTAAGCACCTGTATGAAAAGTAGTGATAATAATGTATGGTCCAAGCCAATTAGGTTCAAACTTCCCTTTTTGTTCTCTATGATGTTGGTTCTTAGGGTTTTCTCGCAAGACAAGATCCTGCACTTGAAATTCTCTAGGGTGAACCTTCTTGTTGAACACTTTGCACATAAGCTTTTGGTAAACTCTCATGTGATCAAAAGATGCTTTACACTTTTCATCTAGAAGTTCTAGTTCCTGCAACCTCATGGCGCAGTAGTCTTCATCTGTCACTAAACCTTTGAGAGAGATTTTAAGAAGGGATCTCTACCTCTAAAGGTAACACTACTTCAACACCATAAGCGAGGGAAAAAGGTGTAGCCCCTATTGGAGTATGAATATTCATTCTGTAGGCCCACAAGGCTGGATTTATCTATAGATGCCAATCTCTACCATTCTTCTGAACTATTCTATGGAGGATTTTGAGAATGGTCTTATTTGAAGCCTCTTCTTGTCCATTTCCTTGCGGGAAGTAAATGGAGGACCAATCCTATTTTATCTTGAATTTTTTGTAGAGATGTTTAAGGTCCTTGTTTGTAAATTGACCTCCATTGTTAGTGATTATCTCAGAAGGCACGCCATACCGACAGATGATATGATTCAAAATAAATAAAGAAATTGTCTTGCCTGAGGCAACAAAAAGTGGGATAGCTTCTACCCATTTGGTAAAGTAATCAGTAGCAGTAATAATGAATTTGTGTCCACCTGATGAGTTGGGATGAATTTGCCCAACAAGGTCAAAGGCCTAGTGCTAAAATGGCCAATGAGAAATAGAAGGAATAAGCTCCCTGCCTAGAGCATGTATCAGATTTCCATGTTTCTGACACTTTTCACAAGATTTAGAAAAAGCTATTGCATCTATCTGCATGGTAGGCCAATAATACCCCACCCTAAGCAACCTTTGGGCCATGGCAAGACCATTAGAATGTCCTCCATAAATGCCCTCATGAATGTCAACTAACACTTGGTTGGACTCATCCTTTTCTAAACACCTAAGAATTGTCTCATCTAAACCCCTCCTATACAGATCACCAGAGATAAGGGTGTGGTGAGAGGCATTTCAGATTAGGTTTCTTCATTTGGAATGATTGAAGGTTTCAGGAATAATACTGTCACGGAGATATGAATAAATGGCACCATAGCGAGATGATTCATGACCAATAAGGGCACAAACAACTTGGTTTTCTTGGGATTCATAGATAGGATAACGTAGCTCTACCACCAGGAATTCAAATCTGGACTCATGCTATTCTAACTAAAGAAGTGAAGCTAATGTAGCCATAGCATCAACTGCTTTATTCTTTGCTCTAGGGATTTGTTGAAATGTAACAAAGGTGAAGTATTGTCACAATGAATCAACCATTTTCTTATAGGGTACCAGTTTTTCATCTTTGGTTTGATATTCTTCATTAACTTGGTTGACTATCAATTGTGAATCCCCATAAATATGAAGCTCTGTGATTCCCCATTCTATAGCCATTTTTAGTCCATTTGTTAAGGCCTCATACTCAGCAATGTTACTTTTGCATGGGAACAATAGTTTGTAGGACTTAGGAATTGTGTGCCCATGAGGTGAAACAAACAACACTCCTGTGCCTGAACCATTTTGCATAAAAGAGTCATCAAAGAACATCTTCCATGTTCTTGTAGTCATGTATATTATGTGCTCATCTAGAAATTCAACTTGAATTGGTGCTTTATCTCTAATTGGAAAATCAGCCAATTGGTCTGCAATGGCTTGTCCTTTTATAGCCTTACGCTCAACGTATTCTATGTCAAATTCTAAAAGAATCATCATCCATTTAGCAAGTCTACCCATGAGAGCAGCCTTACCAAGCAAGTATTTTAGAGGATCAATTTTTGCAATGAGGTGTATTGAATGTGCTAGCATGTAATGTCACAACTTTTGGGAAGCAAACACCACCACTAGGCAAGATTTTTCAATACTCATGTAGTTGACCTCTAATGACACAAGAGTGCGAATGATATAATATATGGCTCTTTCTTTTCCAGTATCATCAAGTTGAGCCAATAATGCCCTGAGGGAAGATTCTGTTGCTAAGACATATAATATAAGTGGTTTTCCTAGGATAGGAGGCATTAAGATTGGAGGATTAGCCAAGTACTATTTGATTTGATCCATGCTTTGCTGACATTCCTCATTCCAGACACATTTAACCCCTTTATGAAAAGTCTTATTAAAGGGTTGAGCTCTATCAGCCAGTTGTGAAATAAACCTCCTTATAGACTAAAGGCATCCTTGAAGACTCCTCATTTGACTGATGTTTGAGGGAGGCGGCATATCCATTATTGCTTGAAATTTTTTTGGGTCCACCTCTATTCCTTTAGCTAAAATGATAAATCCTAAGAGTTTTCTAGAGGTAACTCCAAATGCACACTTTTTGGGATTTAATCTGAGTTGAAACTATTCCATACGATCTAGAATTACTTCCGAATCGGCAAGGTGTGTATCCCTTTTCTTGGATTTTTCCAAGGTGTCATCCACATAGTCTTCCATATTCTTATGCATCATGTCATGGAAGATAGTAGTCATAGCTCTTTGATATGTAGCTCTGACATTTTTTAATCCAAATGGCATGACATTCCAGCAATAGGTTCCCCATGCACAAGTGAATGCAGTTTCCTCTTGGTCTTCAGGAGCTATTTTGATTTGATTATACCCAGAAAAACCATCCATCAAAGAATAGATCTCATAGCCCGTGGTCATGTCCACTATCATGTCTATATTTGGAAGTGGAAAATCATCCTTTGGGCATGCTTTATTAAGATCTCTAAAGTATGTGCAAAAATGAATGGACTTGTCATGTTTTGAAACTAGTACAATATTGGATATCCATTCGGCATAATCAATGGCTCTTATAAATCCTACACTGAGGAGCTTCTCTAATCCATTTTTGACAAGGAGAGCTATGTGAGGATGCATTTTCCTCAATTTCTATTTTACTGGTTTGATACCTGGAGCTATAGACAAGTGATGCATAATGAGACTAGTGTCCAATCTTGGCATGTCTGAATAAGTCAAAGAAAAGTTAATGTTCTTTCTCTGTAGGAACTTGGTATATGCCTCTTTTTCTTGTGTTGATAGAGACTAAGCTAAGTGCACAATTTGTGGAGCCTCTGGTGTATTCAAATTAACTGGCTATGTAGGCTCAACAAGTACTGAAGACTTGTCCTAAAAATAGCTTGGAAGATGATCAAGTACCTCATCCTTAGGTGCCTCGGAGAGGTTTTCACCCTTGGATACATCCTTTATTTTTACTTTTTTAGGTTCTGACACCGCCACATAGTGGTTTTCACCATTAGAACTCTTATTCTTTTTTTCTTTTCTTTTCATTTTGTGACTAAGGTACTTGATATCTGATTCTGTCATACTTGTAGTTGGTTCACTGGTGGAAGAGACTACAGGTTCAAGGGAATTTAGGTAGCACACTGTTTCATAGTCATTTTGAAAATTTAGGAGCTAAGGCTCTTGATAGTGTTGAGACCAATCAATTAAGTGAGGATTGGCAAGAGGTAGGTCAATGACTGGTTCAACATTGTTTATGCGAATGGTATCATCTCTGGTGATTGCAGAGTTAGGATCTGTCAAGTATCCCTCTAAGGTACCCAAATCAAGACTTATCCTACTAAGTGAAGCATCGTCCACTAAAGCAACTGGTGGATTCCAATCTTCTAATCCTACACTAGACTCGTTAGCTACCTTGAATTGGGAACTATATGTATGGACAACAACAATGTCCATGTCAACTATAGAACAATCAGAAAGAGTCTCCCACTCATACTCATGTGAGTCCATATCTGAATCCCGACTGGGATGCTTACACCAACCATATTTTATAGGCCTTGACGTAGAAGCATTGATGTCACCAAGGGTAACACCCTCTTGAATTCCATTTATGTGTTGAATAGGATCCTCAACATGATCTTCAATAGTGGATTGTTCTTGTTCTAGGTCTGAAATTGTTGGATTGTCAAGTGCAGTATTTAAAGCTCCCCAAAGGAGATTGGTGGAAGGGACCCAATCTTCACACCTATCTTGTTGATTTTGCAAATTGGGTATGTATTCATCATCATTATCCATCGTAGCTAGGATAGGGGTAACTTTCTTGTTCTGACTTTCAAAACCTAGGCCAACTGTTGTCTTAGATCTGCATCCAAAAAGAGCATGATTGAGTGGTTTAGCCTTAGCATCTAATCTATGATTGAGAGGACCATGACCTGAGTAGCCCATATTTTTGACCAAAGTATATCCTCTCCCATAAGTTTTGGGAGATGGAGAAAAAATTTCATTGTGGTTGTATTTTTCCTCTTTTTAAATCCAGTCTCTAATAGCTACTTCCTCTTTTTCATCCTGAATGGGTATTGAAGATTCTACAAATGTATCAAATAGAGTCATTGCTGAAGATGAGGGACACATCTCTTGTGAAGGCTTACCATAGGATCTAGGTGAGACTGGTAGCTTTTTGAAGGAATCAATGTGATAACCCCCCATACCAAGGTCTATGGTTTTGAACTTATTCTGACATTGTGCCAAAGTTGCATCAAAATTTTTTGCTTCCCGATTAAGAGGAACATGGGTCCCTACTAAAATTACATTAACAGATAATGTGCTATCCCCGGGTATACAAACTTCTACTCCATTATAGGGGAACTTGACACATTGGTGATAAGTGGATGACACCACTTGCATGTCATGGATCCATGGTCTACCAAGTAGAATATTATAGGCTAAAGGACCAGCATCAACAATTTGGAACAAAATGTCATTTTCAACAGGGCCAATCCTAACAAGAAGGACGACCAAGCCTTTGGAGCTTCTCTCTACCTCATCATAAGCTTTGATGGTTATTTTCTTGTGAGTATCAATAACTTGTTCTGAGTAACCCAGTATTTTCAACAAACTCAAGGAACAAATATTGAGCCCAGCACCCCCATTAATCAACACATGCCTGACATGTGTCTTGTGAATCATGACTTTAATATGAAGGGAAAGATTGTGTGGATGTCTCAAGGCTTTGTCATCTTCTTCTGAGAATGTGAGGTAGTGTGGGCTGGCAAGGTGGTTAACCATGTTTTGGAATTGGTCAACATCTATGTTGTTGGGGGCATTAGCTGTATGCAAGGCATCTTCAAGGACACACTTATGTCTTGGAGACAATTCTAGGAGCTCAAAAATTGAGATTTGAGCTGGTGTTCTTTGTAACTGATCAACAAGATTGTAGCTCATTTTTGGATTGACTGCTGACTTGGTGGTGACATTCTTGGATGTCGCTTTGGTTTGCTAGACTGGTTGGAATTAGGACCTCTAATGATCACAGGACCTTGACCTTGGCTTCTAGTGACAACATTAAGAGCTTGGGATGACCTTTGAAAGTGAGGACCTCTAAGCACCACCATGGGTTCTTCATCAAACATAGGAGGAGAGTCCACATCATGACTATAAGAATCTTTGTTTCACATCATGTTGACATTTTCATCCACAACTTCAAGCATATTGATAACATTCTCTGCAGACGTATAGGTGTAGTTGGTTACAGCTTTGCCATCTTTGGGTTTAGAGGTTTCCCCCTTATCATATTTAGGCAATGGTTCCTTAAATGCTTTGTGATCTACATTGGTTTTCAATCCATTAATCTCAAGTTTTCCATTTTCAATAAGATCTTGAATGAGATGTTTAAGTTTCCAGCAGTGTTCTATGTCATGTCCAATGCCATTATGAAATATGTAGTAAGCTTTTTCATTCCACCAATATGGCTTAATGTCATGTATGCATAACTTTGTTGGATCTTGTGGTTGTGCAAGATTGTTATCAATAAGCATTTTGAAAACATCCTCATAAGAGTCCCCAAGCTTAGAGAATTGTCACTTCTACTTTTTAGGTCTTTCTTGATATCTTTGTTTATTCTCTTGTTGGTTAGAGGATGTATTAAGCTTCATAGCTTGAACTGCACTAGACAAACGAAGGACACCTTGATCCTTTGGTTGGGAAGAGTCAACAACTCTATCAGTGACTACTTGCTTATTTTTAATCTAGTGTGAGTTCTGCTTTTCTCCTTATGTGAGTTGTTATTATTTTGACTATTGTTGTTATTATTTTGTTTAGTCAAAATACCTTGCTCTTTTAAGACATCCTCTATTTTGCACGTGGTTTTGACCATGGTGTCGAATGAATCAAAGACCATCTTCCAAACCTCATACCGCATCTCAAGTACTAAATTGCTCACAATGATATCAATTCTTTCATGTTCAGGAATTGTCCTGAAATACCAAGAGCACAATCATCTCCACCTTTGTAAGAATGTAACAAAGGATTCCCCTTGATTTTGTTTTAAATTGCACAAATCAAGCATGGTGACTGATCTTGATAAGTTGTAGGAAAAATGTTGCACACATCTATGGACCAGTTCTTTAAAAGTTTTGACGGGAGGGGTTATGTTGGTAAACCACTCCACAACTTGACCTTTTAGACTCCTTGGGAATAATCTCATCAGATAGGAATCTTCATGGTGGAATTCAAAACTCATGGTGTAAAACTAATGCACATGATCATGTGGGTCACCATTACCATCATATTTGTCATATTGGGGAAATTCATTTTTTCTAGAAAAATCCTTCATGCTCACACTCCTATAAAAGGATTAGGACAAATAGAGTCAAGGTTGAAGGAACTCTTGGGAGCCATCATTTTCTTGATTTGCTTAATTTGTTCTTCTTGTGAGGGGCTTTGTTTCTTGATTCTCCTATCCACATCAAAATTATAAGGAACCCTCGCACCTTTGTTAATCAAGTTCTCTAGGAACTTATTGTTATTTTGATCAAGGTACTTTTCCACATATTGTTGGAATAGTGGTTCTTGTTGCATTCTCATAAAATCTTGATCATCAAAACTTGTACTACTTCCTCCATGTTGAGAGCCATGATGAGCTCATTGTGAGGGTTTCCTTGAGTTCCTAGGAGGTGTTCTTCTCCTATGTTGTGAAATTCTTCTTCATCTAGGACTAGGAGATCTTGAAGGAGTCCTTGACCGCCTTCTACTTCTTGGGGTTCTTGAGGGAGTAGAGGGTGGAGATTTGTTTCCACTGTTGGTACCCCTATTTTTGAATTGGGCATTAAGTTGTTGAGCTAGGAGCCTATCTTGTTCTTCTTGTGTGGATCTTCTCTGTATGTCTAACAAGGCTCGTTGTTCCTCCTCTAGGAACCTAAATTTTTCTTCTTTTGTAGCTTGTTCATTCAAGAAAGCTTGTTTTTCTCGCTCAATTCTTCTTAGCCTCTCACTTGTATATCTTGAGGTTGTTTTTAGTGGAGAGCTTGGCCTTGAATGATTTAAAAAGTTAGTTGCATTCACATGAGCATCACAAGATTGGTTGTTTTGGTCTTCATGTTGCGACCGTGCATCTTGGTGAGCTTGTGCATAGTGTCTTTCAGCTCGTTGATGACCATCTAGATATCTTGAGTTAATAGGGGGCGATTCAGGTTGATTGTCATCATCAAATGACATGTTACCCCTATGTCTTTGGAAAATGTCATCAAGAGTTTGATCCATTGCTTCTCTTTGTCTCCTACTCAAAGTGTAACTCATGTCCATATTTGATTGAGAGGATGGTAAAGAAGTACTCAACTAACTAAGGCTACTCTTAGGCTCAAACCAAACTTTTGAAGCACTCCTAGGAGATTGATTGAAGATGGGTTCCTTCCCCTTTCACTTTTGATGATTTTGGACTAAAGGTAATTGTTCAAAAACTACTTGAGGTTATTTTCCCTGACCCACTTGGTATCTTGTTGTAACCGACATGAAAGAAAGGACCCTTAGTGAGAAGATAACCTTACAAATCACTAATTATCAAGCTAAGATAGTGAAAATATTCAATTGTCCAAAAGAGAGATGATGAAATAGAAAGTTGACAAAAGGTATAAATCAACACTACCACAGTGGTGCATAACAAAAGGATTCCAGTATTCTAGCACATTGTTGCCCAAGTGCCAGTCCCTTCTCTTGTTTTAGGTAATGTTAGAGTCATGTGATTTGGTCAAGTCTGAGTCTAGATTTCCATTAGAGAGATCTTTCTTCTCATCATCCCTTTGAGGCTAACCCTAGCGCAGGAAATATATTTGCTATGCAAGTTGCATTGTGGCTAGGTGATTAGGGTTTTGGTAAACTCATCTTCATGTACTCGATGAGAGGAAGATCTAGTATCATATTCAATTCATTTTTTAGTTTTAGTTTCAAATTCAAATGATGGCAAGGATGTTAAGGATTTCATTTTTGGTACATTGGATTTCCCACTGATTAACCTTGAAGCAAGTTTATAGCCATATGAAAGCAAGGGAGATGCTCTAATTGTACTCAGTCACATGATCATAAGAGGTTAAAAAGTATCATGCGATCATGTGACAATGGAATGGAATGATTATTAAATTCTATATTAGTTTCATTGAAAGTATCTCGGGAATGATAGGGCAGTCGCATGATCACAAGAGGTAAAATAATACCATGTGATCATGCGACAATGGAAGCTTAGGAAGGTGAGAGAAGCCAATGAAATGATAGGAAAGATTAATAAAGTGTGCCCTACTGGACCCACATGAGCTGATGGTAGAGCGGTCGCATGATCGCAAGGAATAAATAATGTTATGTGATCATACGACAATGAAGCCTGCTGGGACCCGCGTATGACAACAGTGCAGTCCATGTGCACCAATGAGAGAGTGGTCACATGATCGCAAGGAATAAAAAAATGCTATGGGATCATGTGACAATGAAGCCTGCTAGGACCCACATATGCCAATAGCACAGATGCGACAATGAGGTGGAATGATTATTAAATAAAAGATTACTCATTTTAAAAATATCATGCGCCAATGATAGAGTGGTCGCATGATCACAAGACGTAAAAAAATACCATGCGATCATGTGACAACATAAGCTGGGTGGGTGAAAGTTTTAGTTATTTAATATTATATCACGCGCCAATGATAGAGCAGTCGCATGATCGCAAGAGGTAAAAAAGTACCATGTGATCATGCGACAATGGAAGCTCGGGTGGAGATTGCGACGTCACTAAGTTAAATGGCCATCAAAAATGTAAGTTGCGAACTGGTGACAAGGTTAAGTAGGTAGCGACCGAGCAACAGAGAATATATTAATCAGGGAAAGCTGAGATGACCATTGAAAAGGTTATGATCATGATCATCCAATTGCAGACCGATGGTGCAAATTCAAAATTGAAGGGTTCTGAGGGTTTTCAAATTCAAATGATGGCACCAATGATACATTTGTGTGTAAACATTTCATATTTTGATGTTTCCTCCTACCGATTTTGGAAGATGAAATTGATATTTTTGACTGTTGAATGCCTGTAACTGATGAACTTCTTGGCACAGTGAACTATAAATGTATATTTTTCTGATAATAATGGGGTCGGCAAACTTGTTATGAGAGCAGGAGTAATTCTAATTTCTTAGCTAAGTTCATGTTTGTTGTGCCATGAATAGTTTATTTGCATTGTGAATAGAAAGAAAAGTTATATATGAGACTACATTTTCTATATTGAATTCTATTTCATGTCAGAGATTGTAGTGTGAGTAATTCTAGTTACCTTTATGTATAATTCTTCCTGTATTCACTTATTAGTTTAGTTACATCTTTGAATGGAAAGTACACTTGCATTGTGAGACTATAATTCCTTCTTGAATTCTATTTCCTGTTAGTAATTACAACATTGGTAATTCCAATTGCTTCTCATGTGTAAGTCTGCTTCTATTCATCCAATAGGATCTACATTTGTAAATAAGGTAGAATAGAGTTAGTTTAGGTGATAAAACTCTGTGATAATATGTGATCAGCATTCTATTGAAGGTTATAGGTTATCCAGTTCTTATCCTCGCCTGAACTACTTGTGCCTACAAGTAGTTTGGTTAATATTTTCATTACTCAAAGTATCTGATGATATATAAAAACAAATTTATTGAATATCAAACACAATCAGGGAGTTGTACCTATTAATTCAGAGGGCAGTGATAGCAAACTTACACTGATCCATTTTTTGGTGAACATCCTTTTGTTCTCTCACCTTGGGTGTTAGAGAGTCAAAGATTACAAATCTTAAGGGAGGACAAATTGTTAACCAACAATTTTTGGTGACTCTATTGGGGAGAACTTTGGAAAGAAGAAAATATTAGTAGTTTTTCTTAGAATCTTAGGCATCCTGGATTCCAAGTTTACCAGGAGTGCGAAGCAGAAGGGAAAAGTTGATCCGGTCTATGAAGAACTCAAAAGGGTCAATTTCCCTATCCTAGAAGACATTTTCAGGAAAGGAAGAGCAAAAGCAAGGGAGGCTGAAGCTAAGAAGCCTATAGAATTTCAGTTGCCTACAGTAGTCCCTTTTAGACCAATAAGAAGTAAGTCTTCCTCTCCTCCTATTGATAGAATTCCTATCTCTACCACTTGTAATTCATTACTATTGCATGATGTTGCACTTCCCCTTTCGGTTTCTATTCAGGCAGTTACACAGAATACAGGATTAGCAAATATGGTTGTTCCTTGGGGAAATGCCATTGGGCCTTTGAATCTTGCAGCAAATAATGATTTAACAAAGGCTTCTAGAAAGAACTTCCCAAGATTCAATGGTGATGGTACAGTATCTACAGAACAACATCTGAGTGCTTTTCATAGATCATGCAGTGTGGTAAACCCTTAGCATGAAGATACTATAGTTAGAATGTTCGTTGACACCCTTGTGGATGATGCAGCAGATTGGTTTCAAGATTTACCCACAGGTTGCATTACTAGGTGGAATGATATGAAACAAAAGTTTGAAGGAAGGTATAAGAGTGCAGAAGATGCTCAAGTCCTATTGTTACAATTGGCTCAAATAAAAAAGGAATCATCTATCTCCATGAGAGATTTCAATGCTAAATTTAATAAACTCATCAAAAGAATACCAGCTACTAGTGCACCAATAGGAGATAATCAGAAAACATTTTACATTGGTTCTATGCCCCTTGAGCTTGGTTACCAGATAAGAAGAGCCAATGTAGTAGATTTACAAGCTGCACAAACACTAGCTATAGAAATGGAAGATGATATGATAGCCTCTGAGAAATGGAAGAAGGAATTTCACACTGGATCCACAAGCAGTACAGCTAGTACCTCAACTAGTATAGAGGCTATGTTGCAGAAATTATCCAATGAGTTAATTGCATTGAAAAAATAGGTCACCAAGCCAACTCATTCATTTCATCAGCCTTACCAAGGATCAAGATATCAAGGTGGAAATAAAAACTTGCAGATCCCTACTACTCAACAGAGATTGGCTATTGAAGTTCCTCCCAAAAGACATAATATGTGTGCCTTTCATCTCAGAGTAGATCATGATGGTGACACTTGTACTGATATGATCAGATACAGATAGATGGAGGAAGAAAAAGAGAAAAGAATAGAGTATCCAGAAAGTGAAGATGACCATGCTCCTTATGGTGACTCCGTAAATTTATTCTGTGAGTATGAGTCAGATTCAGAGAATGGAGGTGATTGTTTTGCTACTTTGGAGGGATCTCAACTAACTGTGATGACTAGAAGTCAGAAGATCAAAAATCAAGCCTCTAATGCTATTCCTATTAAGAATCAAGTATCTTCTAACAAGGCAGATAAGGATAATGGTATAGCATCAAGTTCTTCACAAAAGGAGCAAAGAGGTAAGTTATCCAACTCCTTTGATATTGTACAATTTTGTGAAGAAGCTAAAATTCAAATATCCCCTATAGATTTTTTAAAGTCAAATCCTGATCAACTTCAAAGGTTGGTAGAACATTGTAAAAATAAAGAAGGTAGTCATATCAATGCCAATGTTAGTGACAAAAGCCAGGTCAGTACTAGTGGGAGAGATTCAGCAGATGAAGATTTTTCAATCCCTAGACTATTCCAAGAAGAAGAATCTACTATCCTTGTTACCTATTCAAATAAAAAACCAGAGCCTTTTTATATATCACTTTTTATCAATGGTAACAGATTAAGTAATTGCATCATAGATTCAGGAGCTTCAGACAACGTAATGCTTGCATCAGTTGCTAAAGCTTTAGGGTTGCCTTTAACCAAAGCTTTCGGTAGGTGTTATTCTATGGATGCTAAGTAGGTACCTTTGATTGGTCAAATCAAATATGCTCAGGTTGCCCTAGCAGCTCACCCTTCTAAAAGGATGAAACTCACAATCCTTGTAGCCAATATTCCTGCAAGCTATGGGATGTTTCTTAGTAGAATTTTTTACAAAGACATGGGAGGGGAGATTAAGTTGGATTGGTCTTCTGCAATCATCCAAGTGGGGGATAAAAAGGTGAAGTTGGAACCAGAAGAAAAGGCAAAGTTCACTGTGCTTAGATTAGATGACCCTAGATCATAGATTCTTTACCATGAGATGCAGTTTGGAAATTATATGCTATTCTCTAACAGCTCTGATGTTCATGAAGAATTAGATCAGGCAGGTGTTGAATAGTTATGGACATTAGAATTTGATGGAAGCTGTGCTAAAGCTGGTTCAGGTGTAGGAGTAGTCTTGATAGCCCCTAATGGAGAAATAACTTTCCTAGCTTACAAGTTAGACTTTAAAAATACTAATAATACTGCAGAATATGAAGCCCTTCTTCTTGGCATAGAGGCAGCCAAACAAGAGGAGTTAAATTGCTTAAAGTTCAAGGAGATGCTGAACTGGTGGTGAGGCAGGTAAGAAACTAGTATACTTTAAAAAATAATAGATTGAAAAATTATAGAAATAAAGTGTGGGATGAGATTGAAAGTCTGAATGCTTTCTCAATAATTTCAGTACCAAGAGATCAAAACTCTAGGGCAGATTCTTTGGCAGTATCCACATCTTTACTCCTGCCACACCCCGACTTTAAAGACCAAGTTTATAGAATGGAAGTCCTGTTTAGACCTAATGTACTTGATAATGAAGAATCCTAGCAGGTATTTGAGGATGATAAACATATTCAATAGTTTATTGAAGGAACAGGACCCTTTGCAGATCTGTGCTTTGAAAGTGATCAAGAGAAGGATTAGTTATCAACTGATGAAGAGAAGTCAAAATTAGGTATCATCCAATTAAAAGGTAATAGAATTCCCTCTCATTTCATTTCCTTAGAAAAACTCTTTAATAAACATGATGCTTACATAAAGAAGGAAAGAGATAAAAAAGGAAAAACTTGTGGGGAGTTTGATGGGATCGATATAGGAACTGAGGACAGTCCTAAAATGATAAATATTGGAAAGTGTTGCACACTTGAGGAAAGAGAAAAGATTAGGGAATTGCTGATTGAATTCCAGGATGTCTTTTCTTGGAGTTATGAAGACTTAAGAAACTTCATGGATGGAAGATTAAAACATACCATTCCTCTTAAACCTGGGGTAACACCTGTCAAACAAAAATAGAGAAATTACAATCCTTTGGTTGAAGGGGTGATTTTCAAGGAAATTGGTAAGATGTTGAAAGCTAGGATTATTTATCCTATTCATCATTCCACTTGGGTGGCTAACATTGTGTCTGTGAGGAAAAATAATGGAGAGATAAGGATCTGCATGGATTTTAGAAATCTAAATCAAGCTTCTCTCAAAGAAAATTTTGCTTTACCTAACATGGATCATTTTTTGTAGACTATGGTAGGATCAGAAATGATGTCCATGTTAGATGGATTTTTAGGATATAATCAAATATAGGTAGATGAAGTAGACCAATATAAAATAGCCTTCACAACACCATGGGGCATGTTTGCATATAATAGAATTCCTTTTGGGTTAATTAACACAGGTGCAACCTTTCAAAGAGCTATGGATTTATCTTTTGGTGATCTAAAGAATAAAATTATTGTGATATATCTTGATGATTTAACTATCTTTTCTAAGAAGAGGAAAGATCATCTTGGAGATCTAGCAAAGGTCTTGCAGAGATATAGAGATCAAGGCATCTCATTGAATCCCAAAAAATTAGTATTTTTTGTCACTGAAGGTAAGCTTCTAGGTCACATTGTTTCTCAAGTAAAAATTTATCTTGACAAAGTTAGGGCTATTCACCAATTGAGTCTACCATTGAGTAAGATAGGAATTAAATTCTTCTTTGGGCAAGTGAATTTCCTGAGAAGATTTGTACCTAATTTTTCTGAGATTGTGAAAAATATAGTTGACATGATGAAAGGTAATAAAGCTTTTAAGTGGACTGATGTTGGAAAGAAAGCCTTTGAAAACATAAAAGGTGCCATTGCAAATGCTCCTATCCTAGTTCATCCAGATTATACCAAGGAATTCATTATATATTGCTATGCATCAAAGCACACTATGTCAGCAATATTAATGCAAGAAAACAAAGAAGGTATACAAGCTCCAATTGCCTTCATGAGCATGCCCTTGAAGAATCAGGAGCTGAAGTATTCATAGATTGAAAAACATAACTATGCAGTAGTGAGAGCATTGAAAATTTTTAGGTTTTATATCTTGCATTCACATTCGGTTATTCATGTGCCTGATGTTGCATTGAAAAGTGTTCTAACACAGCAAGATGTTGGTTGTAATAATAGGGGAGCTTGGATTGATAAGGTTCAGGAGTATGATATTGATATTAAACCAACAAAGCTTGTGAGAGGAAATGCACTCTGCAAAGCCATAGCAGAAGATCAGCAAGTTGAAGAAGATGTTCATAGAGTGCTTATGGTAAGTCTGCAAGACCCCTGGTTCTCTAATATTGCATATTTTCTAACATATGGTGAATGCCCAGATGGATTGACTGCTAAATAGAAGAGGGATTTGAAAAACAAAGCCCTGAGGTATGTGATTCATGATGATATTTTATATAAGAAAGAAATTGATGGTACTTTTCTGAGATGTGTTGATAAGGAATAGCAAGGAAAGTTATTGAACTCCTTTCATGATGAAGCATGTGGAGGACATTTCTCTTCCACTGTGACTGCCTTCAAAATTCTGAGATAGTGTTATTATTGGCCTGGCATGTTCAAGGATGCATACAAGTGGGTTGCTAACTGTGAAAAATGCAAGTTGTTTACAGGTAAGCCTCAGTTGGCTGCTCTACCCTTAAAGCCAGTAGTGATAGAAGCTCCTTTTCAGCAGTGGGGTTTGGACTTCATAGGACCTATCAATCCTCCTTCAAGTCAAGGACATTCATATATCTTGACTGCCACTGATTACTTCAGAAAATGGGTTGAAGCTAAACCAATGAAGAAAACTACATCTGAGGTACTATGTGAATTCATCAAAGAACAAATATTGGTCAAGTTTGGAGTTCCCACAAAATTGATATTGGATAATGCCTCTTACTTTTCATCCTCATAAATTATTGCCTTTTTTTATGACCATGGGATTCAAGTAGGGCATTCTTCAGATTATTTTCCCCAAGGTAACGGACAGGCTGAATCTAGTAATAAAAATCTAATTAATATTTTGAAGAAGTTGGTTTCAGATAATCAAAAAAATTGGCATAAAAAGATATATGATGCTCTGTGGGTAGATAGAACCACTCCAAAAAGGGCTATTGGTATTTCACCTTTTGAATTGGTATATGGAGTGGAAGCTAGTTTAACATTACCATTGGAACTTGCTGCTTGTAAGATGAAAACTGTAATTGAAGATGATGTTTTCAAAGATGGTTTGGAAAAGAGAATTTTGTATTTGACAAAGTTACAAGAAGAAAGAGAAGATATGGTTGATAAGATCATGGAACATCAGAACCAAATCAAGAGGTTGTTTGACAAAATGGAAAGGCCTAGGAAATTTATGGAAGGTGACCTAGTGTTATTGTGGGATAAGAGACATGAGCCCAGGGGAATGCACTCAAAGTTCCAGTCCTTGTGGAAAGGTCCATTTCAGATTGTGCAGGTAAATCAAAATAACTCTTTCAGATTGGCATATCCTTCAGGAGAGTCTTTGTCATGTTCCTATAATGGGCAAGACTTGAAGTTGTATCAAATGCATAATTGAAGAGCAGGAAATCCCTGCGTAGTAGTTAGGTAGGTAGGTTTCTTTCCCTATCTTAGTTTAGTTGTTGCTTTATCATTTTTTTTCTGCTTTCCTTAGATTAGTTCTCCTGTTATCAAGTTGTTGGCTGTTATGCGGAACTAGAGATTTCTAGAATTCTTTCAAGCATTGCAATGCTTAAATCCCTAGACGGAGCTAGTTGTTGCCCAAGTGCCAGTCCCTTCTCTTGTTTTAGGTAATGTTAGAGTCATGTGATTTGGTCAAGTCTGAGTCTAGATTTCCATTAGAGAGATCTTTCTTCTCATCATCCCTTTGAGGCTAACCCTAGTGTGGGAAATATATTTGCTATGCAAGTTGCATTATGGCTAGGTGATTAGGGTTTTGGTAAACTCATCTTTGCGTACCTGATGAGAGGAAGATCTGGTATCATATTCAATTCATTTTTCAGTTTCAATTTCAAATTCAAATGATGGCAAGGATGTTAAGGATTTCATTTTTGGTACCTTGGATTTCCCACTGATTAACCTTGAAGCAAGTTTATAGCCAAATGAAAGCAAGGGAGATGCTCTACTTGTACTCAGTCGCATGATCGCAAGAGGTTAAAAAGTATCATGTGATCATGCAACAATGGAACAAAATGATTATTAAATGCTATATTAGTTTCGTTGAAAGTATCTTGGGAATGATAAGGCGGTCACATGATCGCAAGAGGTAAAATAATACCATGTGATCATGCGATAATGGAAGCTTAGGTAGGTGAGAGAAGCCAATGAAACGATAGGAAATATTAATAAAGTGTGCCCTGTTGGACCCATGTGAGCCGATGGTAGAGCGGTCGCATGATCACAAGGAATAAAATAATGTTATGCGATCATATGACAATGAAGCCTACAGGGACTCACGTATGCAAATAGTGCAATCCACGTGCACCAATGAGAGAGTGGTCGCATGATCGCAAGGAATAAAAAAATGCTATGCGATCATGTGACAATGAAGCCTGCTAGGACCCATGTACGCCAACAGCATAGATGCAAAAATGAGGTGGAATGATTATTAAATAAAAGATTACTCATTTTAAAAATATCATGCGCCAATGATAGAGCGGTCGCATGATCGCAAGAGGTAAAAAAATACCATGCAATCATGCGACAACATAAGCTGGGCGGGTGAAAGTTTTAGTTATTTAATATTATATCACATGCCAATGACAGAGCAGTCACATGATCATAAGAGGTAAAAAAGTACCATGCAATCATGTGACAATGGAAGCTTGGGTGGAGATCGTGATGTCGCTAAGTTAAATGGCCACCATAAATGTAATTTGCGAACCGGCGACAAGGTTAAGTAGGCAGCGACCGAGAAATAGAGAATATATTAATCAGAGAAAGCTGAGATGACCGTTGAAAAGGTTATGATCATGATCGTCCAACTGCAGATCAATGGTGCAAATTCAAACTTGAAGGGTTCTGAGGGTTTTCAAATTCAAATGATGGCACCAATGATACATTTGTGCGTAAACGTTTCATATTTAGATGTTTCCTCCTACTGATTTTGGAAGATGAAATTGATATTTTTGACTGTTGAATGCCTATGACTGATGAACTTCTCGGCACAGTGAACTATAAATGTATATTTTTCTGATAATAATGGGGTCGGAAAACTTGTTATGAGAGCAGGAGTAATTCTAATTTCTTAGCTAAGTTCATGTTTGTTATGCCATGAATAGTTTATTTGCATTGTGAATAGAAAGAACAGTTATATATGAGACTACATTTTCTATATTGAATTCTATTTCATGTCAGAGATTGTAGTGTGAGTAATTCCAGTTAACTTTATGTATAATTCTTCCTCTATTCACCTATTAGTTCAGTTGCATCTTTGAATGGAAAGTACACTTGCATTGTGAGACTGTAATTCCTGCTTGAATTCCATTTCTTGTTAGTAATTGTAGCATTGGTAATTCCAGTTGCTTCTCATGTGTAAGTCTACTTCTATTCACCAATATTATATGCATTCATAAATAAGGTAGAATAGAGTTAGTTTAGGTGATAAAACTCTATGATAATATTTCATCAGCATTCTACTGAAGGTTATAGGTTATCCACTTCTTATCCTCGCCTAAACTACTTGTGCCTACAAGTAGTTTGGTTAATATTTTCATTACTCAGAGTATCTGATGATATATAAAAACAAATTCATTGAATATCAAACACAATCAGGGAGCTACACCTGTTAATTCAGAGGGCATTGATAGCAAACTTACACTAACCCATTTGTTGGTGAACATCCTTTTGTTCTCTCACCTTGGGTGTTAGAGAGTCAAAGATTACAAATCTTAAGGGAGGACAAACTGGTAACCAAAACACATATGGATCAAGAGGATGATTTAACCAAAATATATTGAAATCAAATTTATATGAAGATGGATTTGGACAAAAGAGTACTCAAACTCTCCAAGTGTGCAATCAAGAGATCCAAAGGTGAGTCTTGTCAATAAGGATGATTCCTAACTTACTAATGACAAGAAAAATCTTTGGTGAAGTCAAAGATTACTAACTCAAGATGTCTAAAGCCAAAAAAACTGAGGTACAAACAAGCTTTCAATTGTAGGATATGAAACTTACTAAAATCTGGTCAACTAAGAGAAGGCTGAAAATTGCATGAATTAGGAAGACAACAAAAAGATTCTAGGTGATACTTTCCAAGCTAACAGGGCAACAATTTCAAACCAAGTGATACTTCACATTAAGCAGGGTGATATTTTCTAGACAAGCTGTGCGATAGTCTTCTAGTGATGAACTATCACACGATATTTTCCAAGACAGGGAGTGATACTATTCCAGTGTCATACGATTCTTGACCAATGAGTGCTAAAAATCTTAGTTTTAAGGGCAATTTGGTCCAAATTTCAGTTTGAGGGTTGGTTTTTTTTATCTCAATCATAGTGACAATAATAAATTGACAGGTTTGCAAACAGTAGGTGATCAAACATGTCTTCAAGCACTTGAAACAAGGGCAAAAGCAACCTTTCCAAGACAAGCAATTGTGATATCAAAATTGAAAAATCATATGAACACTACCATGATGTTGAATATGCAAGAACATTTACACGAGTATATCACAATGAGAACACTTCAAGCACTTTCTAGCCTAAAAAGACAATGGCTCAATACTTAACAACTTGGCCCACACTTGATGCTCCATTGCCTCACACAAAGTGGTTGCCCACAATAGATATTGGCTTTGTCATGGAAGTTCCAATGAGACAACCAAAGGAGCACATATGGTGAGTAATCTTGGGGTCATCTAGGTTATTCCACTTGGATCAATCCTTGCACCAAGAAGCTAAGTGGAAAAATAGGGTGGCTTCTATCTATGGTTCTTAATAAGGGCTTCCATTCATAATACCCTTCTTGCTCCCCAAAGGGACTCCTTACCTTGCGGCAAGTAATGGACCTCGCGACCACAATCTTACCTTAAGCATTCTTGCTCAACATTTTCCTCATGGTCACAATCCCACAAGTACTCACATCAAGCGAAGACAAGTACTACATCTACCAAGGTTTTGTGTCCTTCATAGCCTTAAGTTTATAGTGGGTTGGAATAGCCAGCAAAAGGCTTGTCCCCACTTGGGTCATTCCTCTTGATTGCTCAAGAGCAGGCCTGCTAAAGGATTCTAAAGATCTAAACAAAGAGTGGATCAACTTATGAGGTTCAAGGTTTTTGTTTCACCACAAGGGTGAAGAGCATACTCCCCTATCTCAAAGTTTTCTCCCAAACACACCAAGCAAATGTTCAATTACCCTCTTGCTTTCAAAATCCAAAGATGGGTCAAGACTTTCTAGTTCACCACAAAGGTGAAGAGCATACTTCTCCTACCACCCAATAATTCCTACAACAAGATATTATGTTCCTATGAAATGAAACAACTAGTAATTGCCACACTTGAAATGAAATAAACAACAAGCACTTGATTGGTTTTTATACTTTGGGCAACCCTACAAAAATTGTTAGTAGCCCTTGTGCATTTGAAGCTTTGACATGCATTCTTTTAAGCAAATAATCAAGCAATGAGAGCACCTATAAGTACAACTTGTTAGCCCCACAATGGTTAGCAAAATCAAAATCCAAATGAAATCTGCAAACTAAATCTATCTAACCACATCAAACTAAACCAGCAAGCTAACTAGATCCAAATTTGGCAATAAAGAACCAAGAAGCAACTCACTATCGAGTACAAGAGACAGTACAGTCACCAAAAATATCACACAATACTTTATAGCATACTGGGGTGATAATATCTCTCTGGGTGATACTTTACTGTACCTACAAGTGACAGAATGTTCTAAATAGTGTGATAAACTTTGCAAAGGCCATGCGACACTTTAACCGGTAAAGTATCATGCTGGTATACAACAAACTATCACATGATACTGGAAAAGTATCGCATGATATTTTGAGCCAGAAAAACTAGAGAGCCAAAAATGATGCTAAAATATGCGAAAAAACTGATGAAAATGCAAGAAATGAAAGGCAAAACAACAATGCTCTGCCCCACAGTGGGCACCAAAAATGTACACCTCAAATATTGCACTTCTCTAAGTCATTATATCCAAGGGAATCCATGAATGGGATACCTTAGAAAGCAACCTAGAGCTCTCTATGTATGGAGTTGCAAGATTATTTGATTGCTCTCAGCTAGAGCTATTAAGCTTATGACCTTGCTAGTCAACCACATAATGAGAGATTCAAATGAAGACAAGGGAAAGAATACCAATATCTCCAAAAATCAAAATGAAATGCAATGCAAAGCTATACTATGAATGAAAATGCAAGCTATGCAAACTAAGCTATGAAAGGAAATATGCAAGTATTACAAAGCCTCCTAATTAAGCTAGATGAAGTAATCTAAAGCATAAAGGAAACTAAGCTAATATGAAGCTATGAATGCCTTGACAATGCAAGAAATGAAACTATGATAGCATGTAGATGCAAAAGCCAAGAATGCTCCAAATCTTCAAAAGCTCCAAAGTGACCTAGAAAACCTGTAGCATAACATTAGCATAAAAAGATTGATATGCAAATGAGGAAAAGAGCTCTTCTTTTATAGGAAATGAGAAACAACGGACGATGGAGATTAAGAGGCAAAAGATTTAATCAATGGTGGAGCATCAAAGAGGAGCAATCCATGTGCACAAATATCCTCCAATGAGAAAATAAGAGTTGACTTTTGTGTCCATATAAGACAAAAAGTGTTTTTCTTCTTTTTATAAAATAAGAATAATACTTTATTTGTGCAACTTAGGATAAGAGGAAAAGTGGGGGCTTTTTATTTATTAAAAGGGGAGGAAATATTCCTTTTAATTAAATAAAAACTTAGGATAAAATGGTTAGCCCAAGGCAAATAATCGAAAATGATAAAACAATATTTGATCAAGGAAATTGATATATTTGAAAACTATTTGATTTTTTAAAATATTGATTCAGGGATTTAATAAATTGTTGAATGGGGACCCAAAGTCTAGGTGACTATTTTAGGGTGCATACACTTGTAAAAAAGATTCTTCTTGAAATCTGAAATAAAATCAGCTACATTTCATTCTTTAGTAACCAACTCACATCTAGAGCCTTCACCTCCACTTTTTAATGTATATTTAACAGTTTCATATACCTTTTTGTGGACAATTGCCTTTCCAAAATCATGTTCACAACCCTCATGAAAATATTCAACAAACTTCACTAGCCCACCACACTTTGAGCACTTGTCATTTAAGCAATCTTTTCTATAAAAGAAACATCCATCATCTCTAGGACATACAAAATGATCTAGCAAGTCTCTTGATGATTTTGGAAGAGCACTTGCACCACACTCCTCCAACATTTCACTACTATGAAAAGTAGAATGAATGGATCGTAACAATTCATGGTGCATTGAAAACTCCACATGATATTTGCAACAACAAGTATTTCAAATTTTAAGAGGCACACAAAAAAAAGGCTTTAGGTCTTCAAAAGCTCTTTGTGATATTTGCAATGTTGGATGTGTCTCACAAAATTTTTTGAACAACATTATTGACTCACCTCCAAATAATGTTTGGGATGCGGGGTGTGGTCTCGAATTCCAATTCTCAACTTCAAGACATACTTCACATTTGGTGACACTCCTGATTTATATTGCCAAAATAGTTGAATTTGATCCTTCATAGCATCGGTAAGCTTCTTATCACAATGTGAAAGTCTCCCACCATAAGCCCATGTATAATTTTGAAGAGGATCATCAAGTCTTTCTCTTCTTGCAAGTGCTCTATCCAAAGTTTTATGATTTAGATTCAAGTCAACACAAGTTTGTCTCATCAAACGAGCCTTTCTCAAATGATGACTTACTAAGGAGGTTGTAATAACCCTCCTAGCGGCTCTCTTATCTTTTTCCTTGGTAGTCTTCCCAATGGAATTGAGAGCACTAAAAATATTTCTCACAATAATAGAATTCTGCTCCTTTTTCTTGTTCACACTAATCTTCAATTTGACTAGTATACATCTCATCTTCTTCATCTTTAACAATTGCACAAACATTTGACGTTGCTCAACCAATGTCTTGTGCCTAAAAAATTGATCAAAAAGTTTTGAAACCCACAATCGAACGGTTCTTTCTGATCTCTTGCCATAGAAATTTCTCATTATGTTCTCATCAATTTCAAGTAACCATTTAGTTCTTCTTGAAGGTCTTAATTTTGAAGTTTGTCTTTCTTCCTCCTAAGGGACTTTATTTCTCATATAATTTGGAGATGTGTAACATTGATTTGGTTCTTCTGCACCATTATCATTGTCAATTCCTTCATATTCAAATGGTGGATTATCATTGACAATGTCGACACTTCCATTGGCCACATCTACATGTTCATTTTCAAAACCTACATTTTCATCTTCAAAACCTAAATTCTCATTTTCAAAACCTACATTTTCATCTTCAAATTCATTTTCTTCACTTGAAACCACTATCAAAGGTGGGTCTATGTCGACATCTTCATTAATATTTAACATACCTTGTCTCTTATTCTGATGGGCAACCCTATCCATTTCTCTATACACTTCAACATCATCATTTACGAGTCTCCTCTTCTGTTTATGCTTTTGATGACTACTACTCTCCATAATTAGACCAAAAAGAAGATGCAAATACCTTTGGTAATAGAGAAAATCAACCCAAAAAGTGGATCTTTGTCTTCTCACTGCAACTCGAATCCCGTAATTTAGGAAAAAAGCGTGACTCTCTTGAGGGACCCAGAGAATCTTGTTTTTACTTGTTACCAGTAAAAAGAATCAGATATCTGATAATATCGGATATCCAAAAATATCAAATATCTGATATTATCGGATATCTAATATCTCCTGCCAAATTTTTGGGAAAATCTATCTCTCTTTAACCTTTCTCTCTCCTCTCTTTCTCTCCTCTCTCTCTCACTCTCCCACCTTTCTCTCTCCTCTCTCCTCTCTCTCTCTCTCAAATCTAGAGCCTTCACCTCCACTTTTTAATGTATATTTAAAGGTTTCATATACCTTTTTATGGACAATGTACCTTAAATGTTCTTACATCAATTTTTATGCCACTGTTAGTTTCTAGAACAGATGATGAGCGTATGATGGTTCTACATCTGTGTGAAATTTCTTTTCGAGAGTTAAAAAATCAATTGATTGTATTCAATTGAGGGGAAGTCCATTGACATCTACTTATTCAGTATTGTTAGACCGCCAAAATTACAAGAAGTCTGTAGAAAAATCCTGTGCTGGATACTTTCAAGAGGATTTGGGCTGAAACTATCTGTCCTCAAATCAACTGTGCAAGTATTTTTTCAAAATCATTTTGTATATCAAATAATATAATACATACTAATATAAAAATTTATATTATAATATTTATGCTATGCTATTATTATTTAATATTAATATTTAAAATGAAATTAATATTAACACAACAAAAATATAATTTAATGAATTAATATTAACATAAAAAGAATACAACTTAATATAACACAATTAATATTAATGTTAAAAAAATACATTTATTATGAAACTTGAATTTGGGAAAAGTGGGCCAACTGAAATTTCAAAATAGGTGGGCTTTTTCGAATATCCGATATTATCTGATATTATCCGATATCCAAAAATATTAGATATTCGATTAGGCTTGGTATTTGCTTGGGCATTACCAAACATGGGTGGTCAACCCTTTAGGTGTGTTTCAGGAGATACTTCTTGATACCGAGACTTCGACCATGTAGCTGACGACTATTTTTTCACCCAAAATTGATGAAATGAAAAGGGTTTCTTAAAGACATTATCAGCTTTCCATCAATATAATTGTTGTCAAATTTTGAGTTTAGTAAGTAATTATGACTTATTTTTCAATTGAGTTATCTTTAAAGCTGTAATTGATATATTGATTGAAAAACAACTATAACTTTCAAACCGTTTAACCTTTTTCAAATCTAAAACATGCGTCACATTCTATGCTTCGACTACTATAAGAAAAAAAGTTTTAAATTTGGTAAAATTTTGAATTAGTTAAGGTGGTCAGACACGAGAGTTTTTTTATTCTTAAAAATTTGTAGCAAAAATTCATAATTAATTATTTATTTGACCAAAAATTATAAAAAAATATGTGTCACATCCGAGCATGAGTCTACTACTTATATCTAGAATCTTGGAAAAATATATCATCATTTGATTGTGATTAAGGTGGTCAGACATACATGTACTCTTTATCTTTTCCCTGAAATTTTCGTAGTATTGCATTGAAATCTAAAATTTTCAACAATTAGACAAAAAAAAATTCAAACAAGGGCTAGTAGTTTAGAAACTACATTTAATTTCCTACAGATTCTACTCTTACAACTTTTTCACATAAGGTTCATTAGATGTTCAACCTTTTACGTCAAGTTGACTAACCCTGATTTTCTAATTTTTCATTGCCACTTAAGGCCATAGTTTGGTATACCATGATCTTGCACATACCCATTGAAAAAAAACTAGAAATATTTTGGGTGATGCAAGATTGCTCTTACACCTAGGATGCTCCTGCGTCAAAAACCTAATTGAATTATTCTTAAATGGCCTCCAAACTCTCTAATATAGAAATTCAAAACCTCGAGTTAAAAGAATGCAACTCCAAAATAATAAAATAGAACCTAACTGTTAAAAATAATAAAGTTGTTAACTCCAAATTAGAGCAATAAGAACTCAACTATTGTTCAATAACTAAGAGGGGGGTGAATCTGTTAAGTCCACTTATCCTACATTCCAAAACACTCCCTGATGTATAAAACAAATCTTTCAAACAATTTAATCAACTTAGTAAGATATCAATTGTGCCTTTCTATTCTTCTATCGAATATCAGTAAATTAACTAGTGTATATACCAATCAATCTAGTTATAGTAATGTGTAAAGTAAAATAACAATTCAACACATCCATACACATATAACACTTTGATTTTTAATGTGGAAACCCTGTTAGGGGAAAAACCACCTGGGACCAGTAACCCAAAATAAGTCACTCTTCTAAAGTGAGCTTGGTTAAGAGCCAAACCTATTAAAAGTTACAAAACACACTATAAGGTGTGACATGGTTAGAGGATTTATCACTAACAGTTCTCCCTTGACCAAACATTCACTATGGGGTCAACAAGAAAACAATCAACATTCATTGAATGTCATATTGAAATATAAATACTGTTAAGTCCCACTCGGTTAAGAGATTTATCTGTAGCAAAGGTTATAATATGAAAGTAATTATTTGATTCAAATACAACTTGTTTTGCATATTTTTAGATTGATGTGATCACAATAGGAAGTTGGTAGTTTTTCTAGCCACTTGGTTAGGATCACTAAGATTCCACACTCTACCAAGTCTCCAATGGCTCAATGAAGACTTCAAAAGGCTCCACCTTGTCACTCCAAGGACTCCTTCAAGGTCCCTTACTCCCCCTATGCTTTAATCCAACTCCTAAGAGATCACCTCATTGTTTCAAGATCAAACTCTTCATGGTGTCTTCTCAAACAAATTGCTTCTTACCTCCTTAACAAGTTGATGATTCTTGCAGGGGTGTGGGGGTCGACTAATAATGTGTTTTTGGCACTTCTTGATCCATTTGATCAAGGTCTATCACTTGGCTTCCTACCAATTTCACCAAAGTCTATGTTTTGGCCTTGTAGTCCTAAAGCCCCAATTAGGCCTCCTTACCCAGATTTATAGGACTTCTACCAAAATCATGCCAAAGATCTCACCAACCTAATTATGTATTCTTGATACCTAGGGCATGTCCTCAAGGATTTTTTGGGTCTTGGGGTCTCAAGCCTTCGTACAATGCCCTAACCCAAAATGGAGGATTTGGTGAGGGTTTCAATGGTTTTAAGGCTCTCATTTTTCATGACAAGTTTAGGATGGGAAAATGGATTGGTGAACCCTTTAGATCTTCATTTTCATGTTGTATATTTCTCTTCTTGATATCCAATGTCTTGGAGTTGTGCTGACAAGCCACCCCTATAAGTAAACAATCTTTTACACTACCTTGTCCCTAGTTGGGCAATGCCAGTTCTCACCTAGGGTAAGGCCTTAAAATTGGCCATCTTACTTTCCAGGCCTCCATAAATAGTATGTACATTGTACATTTTCTCCTCTACCATGCCCCAACTAGATGTGATGAGCACACAATAGGGTCTCATGGGGGAGCCATGTTTCTAACCAAAACTATTTACAGGCTAGAGAACTGGCAAACACAAAATAATTAAACTAAACTTAATAAAACACCTAAAAAACACTCCTAATGATGTAGAATGGAAATTAAACACACAAAAGATATTTCTCCTTCCTTGGAAAATAAATAATAAGTACAATGGATGCTACTATGGCATCAAGATAACAGACTGTGTCCTTATAACAAACAACAGTGAATTCAAAAATACTATCCAGTAGTTCTCAAAACTGTCAACCTCATGATTTGGACCTAACATGGCTTAAATAGTATTTAGGTTCAATATTTAGGGTTTTTAGGACCCTAGGTGACCTAAAAACAAGGTCGGTCCTTGTAGGACAAAAGTTGTCATGCAACTTTTACAAGTTGTCATGACAAATTTTTAGCAACTTTTGCTAACTTGCTCTCTACCACAAGAAAGCCTCAAATAAACCCATACTAAGCTCAAAAACCCATAATAAAGTTTTTTGGGATCATTTAAGATCAAAACACATCATTTTAGTTAATTTCCCATACCTATACCACTTCTAGCAATTTGAGGACTAAGTCAAGTCCTAAGGGTAACTTAGCTCTTTGGCCTTTTCATACCACCTAAACCCTAGGTTAACCCCATCTAGTAACCT
Organism: Chamaecyparis obtusa; assembly: GCA_027943335.1. NCBI lineage: Eukaryota > Viridiplantae > Streptophyta > Pinopsida > Cupressales > Cupressaceae > Chamaecyparis > Chamaecyparis obtusa. The sequence goes on along the minus strand of BSBK01004687.1, from coordinate 197,041 downwards.
CATAAAAAACTTAGGTCCTCTTGGGACCTATTATTTACCTCTAGTTTGGATAGGATGAGTACAAGCCAAAATTTGAGAAGGACCCTCTAACCAAGGTCCTAGTGTTCCTACACCATTCTCCCCTAAACAAAGTAATCAAGTCCTATTGATGGAGACTAAGTCAGGGATAATGCCTAACCTCTAAAACTCTAACTCTAACACCCATGTAGCCTCTACATCTACCTTTCTAGGCTACTTTACAAGGTATCCAAGGTAAGTTTTGTGCCTGTTAGGCCATTTTCCAGTCAATGCAAAAATCCAATGAAAATGGCCTTTTCCCTGTAAACTTTGTAATGTTGTCCTGCCATGCTTGCAATCACACTTTTATCTTGCAATGAAAATATATGAGGTTTTATGGTTTGTGCTCTTAGCTCTATGCTCTTTAATGTATCACCTTACTCCAGTTCAGATCGCATCTCCTAATTCACAAAATCCAGGGAGATATCCAAGTTTTAAGGTCTGCAGGAAATAGTTTCAAAATTTGCCAGTGTCGAAAACCCACAATATTTTTGAAAACCTATGATGTTTTCAGTCTCCCCGCTACCTTTTGGTCAGCATAAAAACCTTGGATGTCTTCGATCCTTTTTCATTGTGAAAACTCTGGATGTTTTTGATCTTTCACCAAAAACCCTATGTGTTTTCGACCTCACATTTCTTCCCTTTTGCCGACACTCCTTGTTCATCGGTCCTAAGTGCGCAAGTGTGATCAGATGGTGAGTCTGGGTCTTCAAGGGCTTTAAAATGATTATTTGTCACATGATCACATGTCAAAAATTTTTGATATGTGACCATGTGACCGGTTACTTCTTGTGCTAGGCCCATTGGCGGGGAGGGCAGTGGTCTCGCTAGCGGTAATGTGGCATCCTGTGGTTGGTTGTCGCATGATCGCATGTCAAATTTTTCTAACATGTGATCATGTGATTGGTTGAGACCTATTCCTAAGCCCGGTGGTAGGTGGTGATGTGGAATTTTATGATTGGTCGATGTGGCAGTGACATGGAAGTTCTCAATGGGGCTATTATTAGAGGGGTTGCGGGTTGGCCAGCATGTATCAAGATCTATGGCTGGTGTATGATCTCAAAGAATATTCTTCCCCCTTGAGATCATATGCCAATCATACAATTAAAGGGGCTTGTTTTTAGTGCATCCAATGTGCTATGGAGATGCTGATGTGCATGATTTTCATTGGTCAGGGAGCGGTGATGTGGAAAGTTGTCAGCGGAGCTAAGGTTGTAACATGTTTGATGTGGCGCCACTTGTTCGGTCTTGTTGACATGGTGGTTCCTAGTTGGAGGTTGATGGTGGCAAGTGTTGATAGTTTGTCACATGTTCACATGAGCCAGTTTCATGCTATGCGATCATGCGACAAACCCTATGTGTTAGCGGTGGTGGTTATGCGGCAAGGTAGACGGGTGACATGGAGGTGTGTCGCATGTTCACATAGCCCATTTTCTAGCTATGCGATCATGTGACAACTATTGAATGTCATCATTGCAGAGTTAAGGTGTGTCCATGGTGCCAGTGTTGCCGAGTTGCTTGATTCTAGTTGGCTACTGACTGGTGATGTGGTCGGAGACTTTTGAGTGGGCTTGTGATCGCAGTTGCGCGACTAAAGATAAAGCTTAAGTTTTGAAGCCCAAGAAAGATAAGAGGATCTATGGTCGAGACTTAAAGCTGGTCTCAGTTTGAATATGGGCCGTCAATTCCCTACAAGCGCCAAGATATGACCATTGTCTTTCAATTTTAAATTTGCAGATGGCTTTTACGATAGGAAGTACCAAAATTGATGGTTTCAGTGGCTTGATTGGATTTTTTTGGTGGTGCTTGCTATTGTAGTGTAGTCCAGGGTGTTCTTTGATCATTTGCAGGGGTCTGTACTGTATGTTTTTGAGCTTGAGAAACTTTTTGTAGGTGGTGATTTGTACTGGTTTTCATGGCTATCCCTGGTGTTCTGTACTGAGCTCGCAGATTTTCATTATTGCAGATTTTCCTAAGATTTGTTTTCTCCAAGTTGCCTGTGTTTCCTGACCTTGCATTAAATTTTGATGTATTCTAGTTCGTTAGGTGGGTGAAACCCTAGCCCTAACCCTGGTTACCCATAGCTTGTTGCATCCTACTATTTGGGATTCCAAGGTAACCAGTGTTATTTAGTGCTACTTTTTTTTATTTTAGGGGGGTTCCAGCTTAGAATTCCTTTTTGGTTCCAGTGAAGGGTCCTTTTCCTATAGATATTTCTCCTTTTCTCTACATATAGGGTGTTCTTCTTTCCCTTGCTGGTTCAGAGAATACAATGCATATTGTAACAGACTTGTTTTATGTATGAGAATTTAATATACTCTTACTATTACCAAGGTATCCTCATTTGGATTCTGAATTCATTAATCATACATCAAGGGTGTTTGATTTTTCTATTTGCATTGCCTAAGTGTTTGCAAGTGGAGTTGTCTTCGCAGAGATAACTGGTTCAGGGTTAGTATTCACATATGTATGAGATGAGGTATCAAAGATATGTCATGCTTATCTTCCAGTGGATGTTGGTCAATTTATTACCTATTTATAGGTCTCTTCTAAGGGGAGGGTTAAAATCCTTTAGATGGGTAATAACATACTTGGATACATAGGTGGGTTGTTAAGTTGAGGTTTGGTCATGGTGTGTGATTGATGTTAGGCATCAACACATTGAGTATATTATTTTCTTGTTTCATAGCTATCCCTTGCAATACTATATTTGACTCTATGGCCCATGGACAAGGTACTGGTCTATGAGAGACTTAGGGCATCTCAGGGGTCCTTTCAATCCATTCAAATCATTCACATTCAGTCCCACCCTTTCCCTTTCTTGTTATTAGTGTAGGTCTCTGGTTCTCATACTCATTCCATACAAGTAGGGCTATTGCATGAGATCTCGGTTTCATTGAGGTATAGGATACATAGAAGAGTTTGAGAATCATTACATAGTCAGTTATCTACAGGCCTGTAGTGTGACACAAGTTGTATGAGTGTGCAGATGAGGTATACCCGCTTGAGTGATGTGGAGCTTAAAGTGTAGAAGGATCTCTCTTTGATCCTTGTTAGTTGGCCCTTTTTCTTATCAGATTTGGAGTGTTGAGTGAATGTGACACTAGCCCTATCAATCCTAATGCCAATCTGACCTTTGGGAAAAAAGAACAACCAAAAAAATGGTGACTCTACTGAGGAAGAAGTAAAAGACAGCAAGTTTTTCTACTTGGCTGGATCATCCCAGAGTGTGGTTAAATGATCATAGAGTCTGATAGAAAAAACACATTAGTAACATCTTCTCACTACGTGCTGAGTGGTGACTCTGAAGTCTCTATTTGATCAGTGCAGTTCCTAATAGACAATGTACAAATCCTAGCGTAGTTTTATGTTGATTGGACGAAGAAACAAAAACAAGTACAAAATTTTCCTCTTCAAGGAGGTGGTGATTCTATTTTGAAAGAATCTGATGAAGCTTCTAGGTGAGCTGTAGATCGGCCCTACCTTCCAATCAACAAGTAGAGTTTCTATTGCAAAACTTCCAGGTATTCTCTTGTTGAAAATGTTTCCCTACCAAGTGTTTAGCACCAGCAAAAAGGGATGAGTTGTAGTGGTGGTTCCTCATGGAGGGATATAGGCCCTTTTATTTTGATGGCATAGAAGGTGCCCCTAATGATTTTTCTACTAAGGATGGGGAGTGCTTGCCTAAATTCCTAGCTGGTGGGTCTATTTTTGCAAGCCAGCATGTTGATGATGTCATGGATCCATTGGTGAAATGGATATTGAGCATGAAGATGTTGCTATGAAGCTTTTTGTGCATACATTTTTTGATGGTGCAAAGAATTGGTTCTTGTCCTTGCCTTCATGTTCAATACCTTCTTGGGATGAATTGAGAGCAAAGTTTATTGAACATTTTGATGAGGTTGTTGCTCTCAAGATGAAGATTGCAAAGAGAAAAATTAACATATGGCAGTTAGAGGTGGATAGAAGATTGAGAAGACTAGTGGTTCTTTATGGTGATCATGAGGAGGTCATTGTTTCTGATATTGAGTTTCATTATGCAGGAAGTGTGAACTATGAAGCCATCATTGAGGTCATTGCAAATGAGAGTGCTGAAGATGAATCTGAGGATGACAATACTTCCATTTTATCTGCAGATTTTTCTTCTTTTCAGTGTCAAAGTTCTTGCTTCTTGTCCCAGTTTAATGATGGTTTGTGTGAGGAGGAAAATATTGAATATGATGCAGATGATGATTCCTGCATAGGCTGCTTCACACAAGATGATTTGAGGCCAGAGTTATCGGCTCTTGTTCTTGATAGGGATGAAGCTGATGAAGATGAAGATGAAGATGAAGCCCAAAGTCTATTGAGCAGTGAAAAGATATCAACACTCTTGGCTAATGAATTCCAAAGGTATGCACCTTGTATGGGCTTTGATTTGTAGCTCCCCTGTGATATACACTTTAACACTGATAATGAGGCCAGTGTTCAAAGTGACCATGAGGATTCATGTATATGAGGTCCCCCCTCTGGAAGTGACTCTGTAGAAAGAGAAGTAGAAGGACATGACAGTGTATTTTCCTGTCATCAAAATTACAATGATGAACAAATTTCTTGTTCAAACCCCTTTCCTATTTCTGCTAAATATGATACTGAATGTGATAGTGTTGAGGACCTAGTCTTCAATAGTTGGGACAGAGTTTCTTTTGCTGAAAATGATGATGCAGATTGGTTCTTCCCCTATCACCAAAATTTTGAGATAAACCTTCACTTGGTTCATTATCTAGTTCATGAAGATGTCGGTGATGAACCAAGTTGCTTAGTGGCTGAAGCAATGCGTGAAGGTAAATCAAAGGATTCAAGTCCTTCTTAGCCAGGTAACTGTATAGTAATGCATGATGCTCCATATGCTACATTTTCTGGTGCATTACTAGATCAAATTTTTATTTCTAGTCATCAGGAAGAAGTAGATGATGCTTCCTACTGCTTGGAGTATGAATATGAGTGTGAATACAACAGTCATGACTAGAAGAACATGAGTGGTGATCAGTGCAAGTTTGTTTTTCAGTCCATGAATATTCATATATGCTGGTTGCAAGATGGTTAAGAAATTTTCAAGTGGTTGGTCACATATGTGGATGAAAATTAGATTTTTGATTCAAGAGGGTCACTGGTTTTCTTTTGGTGGCCTGGGGCCATCTTTGTAAATTTGTAAATTTTGTAAATATCTGTAAATAGTTTCCCTTTCTTGTCTGTTCCCTGTGTTTTTTGAGGTCTCTATGTTTTTCTAGTGGGTGGTCTATTTCTTCCTAGAGATTTGAAGTCCTCATTGTATCTGTAGGAGATACATGTCCCCAACTAGAGCCACTATTAGGCCATTTTCCAGTCAATGCAAAAATCCAATGAAAATAGCCTTTTCCCTGCAAACTTTGTAATGTTGTCCTGCCATGCCTGCAATCACACTTTTATCTTGTTGTGAAAATCTATGAAGTTTTATGGTTTGTGCTCTTAGCCCCATGCTCTTTAATGTATCACCTTACTCCAGTTTAGGTAGCATCTCCTAATTCGCAAAATCTAAGGAGATATCCAAGTTTAAGGTCTGCAGGAAATAGTTTCAGAATTTGCCAAAGTGTCAAAAACCCACAATGTTTTTGAAAACCCATGATGTTTTTAGTCTCCCCACTACATTTTGGTCTACATGAAAATTTTGGATGTTTTCGATCCTTCACCATTGTGAAAACCCTGGATGTTTTCGATCTTTCACCCAAAACCTTGTGTGTTTTTGACCTCGCATTTCTTCCCTTTTACCGACACTCCTTGTTTGTCAGTCCTAAGTGTGCAAGTGTGATCAGATGGTGCGCCTAGGTCTTCAAGGGCTTTAAAATGATTAGTTGTTGCATGATCGCATGTCAAAAAATTTTGACATGCGACCATGCGATCGATTACTTCTTGTGTTGGGCCCGTTGGCGGGGAGGGCAGTGGTCCCGCTAGCGGTTATGTGGCATCCTGTGGTTGGTTGTCACATGATAGCATGTCAGAGTTTTTTGACATGTGATCATGCGACTGGTTGACACCTATTCCTGACCCTGGTGGTAGGTGGTGATGTGGCATTTTTTGATTGGTTGATGTGGCGGTGACATGGAAGTTCTTGATGGGGTCATTGTCAGAGGGGTTTCCGGGTTGGCCAGCGTGTATCAAGATCTACAGCTAGCGTATGATCTCAAGGAATATTCTTCCCCCTTGAGATCATACATCGATCATCCAATTAAAGGGGCTTGTTCTTAGTGGGTCCAACGTGCTATGGAGATGCTGATGTGCGTGATTTTCATTGGTCGGGGAGCGGTGATGTGGAAAGTTGTCAGCAGAGTTGAGGTTGTAACATGTTTGATGTGGCACCAGTTGTTCGGTCTCACTGACATGGTGATTCCTGGTTAGAGGTTGATGGTGGCAAGTACTAATAGTTTGTCGCATGTTTGCATGAGCCAGTTTCATGCTATGCGATCATGCGATAAACCCTATGTGTTAGCAGTGGTGGTTATGCGGCAAGGTAGAAGGGTGATGTGGAGGTGTGTCGCATGTTTGCATAGCCCATTTCCTGGCTATGCGATCATGCGACAACTATTGAATGTCACCATTATGGAGTTAAGGCAGGTCCACGGTGCCAGTGTTGCCAAGTTGCTTGATTCTGGTTGGCTGTTGACTGGTGATGTGGTCAAAGACTTCTGAGTGGCCTTGTGATCATAGTTGCATGACTAAAGATAAAGGTTAAGTCGTGAAGCCTGGGAAAGATAAGAGGATCTATGGTCGGGACTTAAAGCTAGTTTTAGTTTAAATATGGGCCGTCGATTCCCTGCAGGCACCAAGATATGACCGTTGTCTTTCAATTTTAAATTTGCAGATGGTTTTTGCGACAGGAAGTACCAAAATTGATGGTTTCATCAGCCTGATTGGATTTTTTTGGTGGCGCTTGTTGTTGTAGTGTGGTCCAGGGTGTTCTTTGATCATTTGCAGGGGTCTGTACTATATGTTTTTGAGCTCAAGAAACTTTTTACAGGTGGTGATTTGTACTAGTTTTCATGGCTATCCCTGGTGTTCTATACTAAGCTCACAAATTTTCATGATTGTAGATCTGCCTGAGATTTGTTTTCTCTAGGTTGCCTATGTTTCCTACCGCTGCATTGAATTTTGATGTATTCTAGTTGGTTAGGTGGGTGAAACCCTAGCCCTAACCCTGGTTACCCGTAGCTTGTTGCATCCTACTGTTTGGGATTCCAAGGTAACCAATGGTATTTAGTGCTACTTTTTTATTATTTTAGGGGGGTTTCAGCTTAGAATTCCTTTCTAGTTCTAGTGAAGGGTCCTTTTCCTGTAGATATTTCTCCTTTTCTCTACATACAGGGTGTTCTTCTTTCCCTTGCTGGTTTAGAGAATACAATGCATATTGTAACAGATTTGTTTTATGTATGAGAATTTAATATACTCTTACTATTACCAAGGTATCCCCATTTGGATTCTGAATTCATTAATCATACATCAAGGGTGTTTGATTTTTCTATTTGCATTTCCTAAGTGTTTGCAAGTGGAGTTGTCTTCGCAGAGATAACTGGTTCAGGGTTAGTATTCACGTATGTATGAGATGAGGTGTCAAAGATATGTCATGCTTGTCTTCCAATGGATGCTGGTCAATGTATTACCTATTTATAGGTCTCTTTTAAGGGGAGGGTTAAAATCCTTTAGATGGGTAATAACATAGTTGGATACACAGGTGGGTTGTTAAGTTGAGGTTTGGTCATGGTGTGTGATTGATGTTAGGCATCAACACATTGAGTATATTGTTTTCTTGTTTCATAGTTGTCCCTTGCAATACTGTATTTGACTTTGTGGCCCAATGGACAAGGCACTAGTCTATGAGAGACTTAGGGCATCTCAGGGGTCCTTTCAATCCATTCAAATCATTCACATTCAGTCCCACCCTTTCCATTTCTTATTGTTAGTGTAGGTCTCTGGTTCTCATACTCATTCCATGCAAGTAGGGCTATTGCATGAGATCTCAGTTTCATTAAGGTACAAGATACCTAGAAGAGTTTGAGAATCATTCCACAGTCAGTTACTTGCAGGTCTGTAGTGTGACACAAGTTGTATGATTGTGCAGATGAGGTATACCTCCCTAAGTGATGTGGAGCTCAAAGTGTAGAAGGATCTCTCTTTGATCTTTGTTAGTTGGCCCTTTTTCCTATCAGATTTGGAGTGTTGAGTGAATGTGACACTATCCCTATCAATCCTAATGCCAATCTGACCTTTGGGGAAAAAGAACAACCAACAGTGCCTAGTCTTCTTGATGATCCAAGAGCTCAAGACCTTTTTAGCTTCTAGGTTGGGTGAAATAGGGAACTACATACCTTCTAAGTCCTTGGAAACTTCATCTTTCCCTTCATCTCCAACAAGGATGGGTCCCTTATAAAGGAATAGATCTGAAATTTTGAAGATTGGTGAGATGCCCAAATCTGATGGCAAGTCCACCTTGTAAGAATTGCACCCATACTTAGCTAGGATGGCACATGGGCCAATCCTTTTCATCTAAAACTTATGTGGAACTCCTTTTTTCAATTTGGGTTTATTGAGATGTATCATGACAAGATCCCCCACTTTGAAATGAAGCTCTCTTCTCCTTTCATCTGCCTTGTTCTTGGTCCTAGTGACATTGTCTTGGAGAGTTTGTTTGACTATATCATGGACTTCCCTCATGGACTGAGAAAAGTCCTCCACATAACCACATCATGTTGTTGTGTCTCCAAGTTCCCTCAATTAAATAATGCCTCTTGGGTGTAGGCCATAGACTATCTCAAATGGGCTCTTGTCGGTGGTCCTATTGATGGTATCATTGTATGTATACTCAACTTGTGCAATTACCTGATCTTATGACTAACCATACTCTTTAGTTAAGCTTCTTAGAAGATTCCCCAAGCTTCTATTGAATACCTCAGTTTGCCCATATGTTTGGGGATGGTATGAAGACCCAAAAGACAAGTTAGTGCCAAGTTTATGCCATAAGCTTTTCCAAAAATGACTCATGAATTTAGAGTCTCTATCAGACACTATACTTAGTGGTAGTCCATCAATCCTTACCACTTCTCTAAAGAATAAGTTGGCTATATGGAAAGCATCATGGGTAGTCTTGCATGACACAAAGTAATCCATATTGCTAAATTTGTCTACAATCACATAGATATTGTCAAGTCCTTGCTTGGTCTTAGGAAATCCTACTACAAAGTCCATGTTGAGGCATTCCCAATGTCTATTGGGGATTGGAAGGAGTTGATACAACCCTTCATTGGATGAAGTGCCCTTGTCCTTTTGAAAAATGATGCAAGTCTCCACATATATTTTTATGTCTTGATTCATCCTAGGCTAATAATAAAACCTTTGGACCAATTCTAATATTTTATGAACTCCAAAATATCCTCCTAATGACCCATTATGATTCTCTTGAATGAGGTTCTCCCTCATGGATCCTCTAGGCACACATAATTTCCCTCCCCTAAACAAAAGACCTTCTTAGATGAGGTAATCAACATATTCACTATGGAAATGGTTTTGCAAATCCTTACATACCTTATAAGGTGTTGAGAAGTCTTCATCTTCCAGGTACAAGTCTTTAAAACTGTTTATGACTATGCTTCTTAGTTGAACTTCTTAGACTGTCAAGAGTCTCCGACTCAATGCATCTACCACTTTATTTTTTTGACCCTTCTTGTGCTTTATGGTTAAGGTATAGACTTGAATTTACTCAACCCACTTCATGTGTTTGTGACTCAACTTATCTTGGGAGTCAAGGTAACTTAGAGCTTGGTTATCAGTATAGACCACAAATTCCTTAGGAAGGAGGTAATTCCTCCACTTCCTTAATGCTTGGACCAAAGAATATAACTCTAAATCATAAGATGAGTATTTATTCTTAGCCTCACTTAAATTTTCACTATGGAAGGCCACTAGTTGATTTTCTTGGCTTAGGAATTCCCCTATAGCAATGTTTCTAGCATCACACTCAACTATGAAATTTTTTTCAAAACTAGGTAACACAAATATTGGTTGGGTTGTAATCCTTTTCTTCAAGGTCTCAAAACCTTTCTCAACTTTTTCACTCCATTGAGATTTAGCCTTCATGCCTCCTTTGATGGTGTTAAGAACCAATGCACAAATTTCACTAAAATGTTTGATAAACTTCCTATAGAATTGGTCCAATCCATGGAAGCTTCTTACTTCAGTAGTAGATTTGGGAGTAGGCCACTATAAAATTTCCTCCACCTTACTCATGTCCATCTTCAAGTTACCTTGTGAGATCACAAAGCCTAATTATACCAATTCTAATTTCATGAACTCACACTTATCAAGATTAATAGTGAGCTTCTCCTCATGCAACTTTCGTAGCACCTCTTTCAAATGCATCAAGTGATCCTCTTTGGTTTTTCTAAAGATGAGGATGTCATCTAGGTAAACCACCACCCATTTTCCAATGAATTATTTCAACACTTCATTCATCAATCTCATAAAGGTACTAGGGGCATTGGACAACCTAAAGGGCATAACTAGCCACTCATATAGGCCTTTAGTGGTTTTGAAAGTGGTCTTCCACTCATCCCCCTCTTTAATTCTAATTTGGTGATATCCACTTTTGAGGTCAATCTTGGTAAAGTAATTGTCCCCTCCTAAGCAATCCATCAAGTCCTCAATCCTAGGGATATGAAACCTATACCTTATGGTAATCCTATTGATGGCCCTAGAGTCGGTACACAATCTCCAAGTTCCTCCTTTTTGGGGTGCTAGGACTATGGGGACAGCACAAGGGCTAATGCTCTTTCTTATAAGGCCTTGATCAAGGAGTTCTTGAATTTGTTTGGCTATTTCCTCATTTTGTTGAGGGGTCATTTTATATGTAGCTTTGTTAGGTAAGGAGGCTCTTAGGATAAAGTAAATTTGGTGGCTTATGGCTCTTGTAGGAGGTAAGGTAGCTGGCTTGCCATCACTTAATATGTCCTTGTATCTCTCAAGTAACCCTTGAACTTCTTGAGGTATTTCTTGCTTATTTCTTATTTTTTCTTCTTTAGGATTCAATACCAAGGTATACCCCACTCCTTCGCCTTCTTCCAAAGTGTGTAAGAATTTTTTCTCTCCTACCAACATCACATTGGGACCTACTGATTTGACATCTCCATCCTCTAGATGGGACTGAATCTTGAAAGTGATTCCATCCTTTTTGAATGCATAGGAGTTCTTGGCTCCATCATGGATTACTTGCCTATCAAACTGCCATGGTCTCTCTAGTAGGAGATGGCAAGCATCCATTGGTAACACATCACATAGTACTTTGTTCTTGTACCTTCCAATGGTGAACTCTACCCAAGCTTTCTCATTCACCAAGATATGCTGGCCTTTATTTAGCCATGTGACTCTATAAGGACTAGTATGAGGTATCCTTTGGAGGTTTAGCTTGATGACTACTTCATGAGAAATGATATTGTCAGTAGACTCAGAGTCAATAATGATCTTGAACACCTTTCCCAATATTGTGCACTTTATTTTGAATAGAGATCTCCTTTGGCTGGGTCCTCCTTAATTGGCACTTTAATCAATGTTTTCCTTATCATAAGGTTACCTCCACTTCTGAATCTAGGGATACTTATGTTGGCTTACTACTTGAAGACTCCTCTTGAAGGTAATTGACTCTTTTCTCCCCTCATTGTGAATTGGATCCTTTTTTAGGGCACCTATAGGCTGGATGTCCGTATTGATGTCAATAGTAACATTTCATAGTAGAGAAGTAAGACCATCTCCCTTGTTCTCTTGATCTTCCTATAGAGTTATTATTTGTTCCTCTACCTCAGTTATTGTAGCCTCCTCTTCTATTAGAGGCTTCTCCTTGTTGCTCAGTGAATTTGGACTCACCTTGGGCTCTTGAATCTAGAGTTCTTCCACCATAGCCTCCTCTATGAATTATATTGCCTCTACCCTTTCCTCTTCCTTGACTACTTGTATCCTACCTCTTATTGGGCTTCTCCTCAACTTTAAGTTCCAATTGGTAGCACTAATGGACAATCTTGGGGCTTAAAAAACTTAGTTCCTCTTGGATATTCCATCTAAGATCATTGAGGTACCTAGCTAATTTTAGACTCTCCTCTTCCATAACATAAGATCTAAGATATAATTTTTGGAACTCTTTGGTGTAAACACTAACCTCTAGGTCCTTTTGTCTCCAATTGTGTCTCTTTTTATGCATTTTTATTTCATAATCATCAGGTAGATATGCTTCCCTGATCTTGGCCACCATACCTTTCCAATTTTCTATGGGGTTCTTTCCTTCCTTCACGCTCTCATCCTACACAAACTTCCACCAAGTAAGAGTGGCCCCTCTCATTCTTGATTTGGCCACCCTAACTTTCTGAGCTTCACTAATACCCTCACATTCAAAATGATTCTCCATACCTTATATCCATTTCATAACTGATTCAGCTTCCATCTTTCGACTAAATAGTGGTATCCCTTCTAGTGACTTGACACTCATAGCCTTGAGTGCTCTCAAGAAGGGTTCTTCAAATAGAATAGGGTCAAGCTCAGGCACTTTGTCCTCCTCTTCCACCTCTTTTCCCTTTTCTTCATCTTCTTTTAGTTTTTCATTCATCAATTCAACTTTCTCTTCCACCTCTCCTAGCTTATCTCTCAAAGCTGTCATTTCCTCTTAGAGTAGCCTATTCTCCTCCTTTTGTTCTATCACTTCCCTATCCAATTCATCACTGGTCACCATGGTGGTCTCTCCCACTGACTCTGACATAAATTGATGCCCAAATCTTAGATTCTCTGATACCAATCTGATGTGATCACAATAGGAAGTTGGTAGTTGTTCTTTCCATTTGGTTAGGATCACTAAGATTCCCAACTCCACCAAGTCTCCAATGGCTCAATGAAGACTTCACAAGGCTCCACCTTGTCACTCCAAGGACTCCTTCAAGGTCCCTCACTCCCCCTATGCTTCACTCTAACTCCTAAGAGATCGCCTCATTATTTCAAGATCAAATTCTTCATGGTGTCTTCTCAAGAAAATTCCTTCTTACCTCCTTAACAAGTTGATGATTCTTGCAAGGATGTGGAGGTAGACTAATTATTATTTTTTGGCACATCTTGATCCATTTTATCAAGGTCTATCACTTGGCTTCTTATCGATTTCACCAAAGTCTTTGTTTTGGCCTTGTAGCTCTAGAGCCCCAATTAGGCCTCCTTACCCAAATTTATAGGACTAGTATTAAAAGCATGCCAAAGATATCACAAACCTAATTATGGATTCTTGATACCTAGGGAATTTCCTCAGGGATTTTGTGGGTCTTGGGGTCTCAAGCCTTCGTACAATGCCCTAACCCAAAATGGAGGGTTTGCTGAGAGTTTCAATAATTTTAAGGCTCTCACTATTCATGGAAATTTAAGGATGGGAAATTGAATTGGTGAACCCTTCATATCTTCAATGTCTTGAAGTTGTGCTGACAAGCCACCCCTGCAAGTAAACAATCTTTTACACTTCCTTGTCCCTATACGGGCAATGTCAGTGCTCGCTTAGGAAAAGGCCTTAAAATTGGTCATCTTACTTTCCAAGCCTCCAAAAACATTATGTACATTGTACATTGGCTCCTCTACCATGCCCCAACTAGCCATGATGAACACATAGTAGGGTCTCATGGGGGAGCCATGTTTCTAACCACAATTATTTACAAGCTAGAGAACTGGCAAACACAAAACAATTAAACTAAGCTTAATAAAACACCTAAACAACACTCCTAATGATACAGGATGGAAATTAAACACACAAAAGAGATTTCTCCTTCCTTGGATAATAAAAAATAAGTACAATGGATGCTACTGTGGCATCAAGATAACGGATTGTATCCTTATAACAAACAATAGTGAATTCAAAAACACTAACTAGTAGTTCTCAAAAGTTCCAACCTTGGTAATTGGGCCTAAAATGGATTAAATGGCATTTAGGTTTTATCTTTAGGGTGTTTATTACCCTAGGTGACCTAAAAACAAGGTCAGTCCTTTTAGGACAAAAGTTGTCATGCAACTTTTGCAAAGTTGCAAAAGTTGTCATGACAACTTTTTAGCAACTTTTTCTAACTTGCTCTCTACCACAAACAAACCTCAAATCAACCCATACTAAGCTCAAACAACCCTACTAAAGTGATTTGGGATCATTTAAGATCAAAACATGTCATTTTAGTCAATTTCCCATACATGTACCCCTTCTAGCAATTTGAGGACTAAGTCAAGTCCTAAGGGTAACTTAGCTCTTTGGCCTTTTCATACCACTCAAACCCTAGGTTAACCCCATATACTAACCTCCTAACACACTTAGGTCCTCTTGGGACCTATTAGTTACCTCTAATCTAGCTAGGACCAGTACAAGCTAAAACTTGAGGACCCTCCTAGTTCTCTTGTACCAGAGATCTATGCTAAGCTCAAAATACCTCTGGTTAATAATCTCAATTCAATCTCGTTGTTTCCTCCAGCTCTATTCTACTCGGTAATTACTTTCTCTGATGCTCGGTGTTCTCTATAGAATTGCTTGGTTTTTTCTTCAACCAGTTTGACCAGCTTCGCATGAATGCAATCTTCTTATGTGAATTCTCCAAAAATCATAATGAATCACTTGTCTCATTTTATAGACATCATAAACTATTTTATTTCCAGCCATATATTTTTCCTTTTAATCTTCATCATTGATTTTGTCGCTTTAACCTTCCTTGACAGTTTTGTCAATAATCCATTTCATTCTCCTTCATCCAATAATCCTTGAATTTTGTCAGCCATTTGATTATCATAATAAATATTATCTTTTACCTCACAATCATCACAATTGTCCATCTCATCAACTTTAGTCGGTAGTCATTAGTTCCATTTATTTCTTTCACTCGGTCAATACTACAATGTGTCGGTGACTTGTAACTCGGTTATCACTGTACTTGATATACACT
The DNA here is from genome assembly GCA_027943335.1 of Chamaecyparis obtusa. Lineage (NCBI taxonomy): Eukaryota > Viridiplantae > Streptophyta > Pinopsida > Cupressales > Cupressaceae > Chamaecyparis > Chamaecyparis obtusa. Next base: position 181,988 of record BSBK01004687.1, on the reverse strand, counting down.
ACATTTTCTTGGTGTACATTGTTTCAACTCAGTGTATACTAAGTTCTTCATTTACTGACCACATAAAAAATTTTAGTCTTGATCTTCAATCCATAACAGAATCATGTAATACAATCAAATCACTAACATAATGTCATAGACTCATCAATAAGTTACCCAATGAATACCATATCCATATCTTTCTCATACATCTCATCTTCATGTAGATTTCTCATTCCTTCACCATTATTTCATCCTTAAGATATTTGTAACCATCATGATAAGTACAGTCAAAACTCGTTGACATCAATGATAATACATTAACTGGTTTAATTTCTCACATACACCTTAGTAGCTCGGTGATCATCAATCACTATCTTTCAATCAGTTGTCAAAATCTCCTTCAAGATATTCAATCCGTTGTAGTCTATCAAACTACGACCTCATTTTTATCAACTTTAATTTATTAAAATAACTATTTGTTTAATTTCTTCAACTTTAAGTCACTTTAACTCAACTTGATTTTAAAAGGTTAAGTTCTACTATTATAATAAAGTATTTTTTAAGTTGTATTATTTAATTTTAATTAATTTAAAATGTGTAACTCAACTAATTAATTGCACATTTAAATTTAATTTTTATTTAGTAATTATTTAAAAAATTTATTAATTAATTTTGACTTTGCATTAAATTATTTATTAAACATAGGTAATTGATTAATTCTCATTAGTTAATTAACCTTATATTTAATATTTTAATACATCATAAGGTGTAATTATTTAATCTCATTTAATTAATCTTAATTAATTTCTCAAATCATTTTAACATAAAATTCACATCTAACCACATGACATGCAACCATGAAGCAAAATCGACTAAACCAAAATGTATGAATCAAGCCTAAAAGAAGGGCTCACAAATTTGCATCACCTTGACAAATTCAGATAGGTAGAAAATAATTTACTTATCCACTATTTTAGGTTAATTAATGGCTTAAGTTGGGATTGGACTTGTATGTTATATCTCCTCTCTTACCATTGAGATATTGCAATAGGGCACGCTCATCTTGGAAATTCAGGGAAGTAGATGTTTGGTACCTAAAATCCTACATAAAAGACAAGCATGTACATATATGTACATAAATATATAATAGATAATGGTGAGGATCGATCGATCGTGTGGATCTTGAAAGAAAGTAAATACAACTGCATCCCTCAACCATATCAGACACATCAAATAGAAATATAAAACATACATGCCAACCATGTTAATATGATTTAGAACAACAAAGAGGGGGGGTGAATCAGTTGTTCTCAGGTCTTGATGTATAAAACAATCTTAAAAACTTATCCTTAAATCAGATCAAAAACCAAAACAAACTCGGTCATCACTGATTCAATAATAGAAACATCTAACAATGCAGTCCACTACCTAGCTGTAACTTAACTTGCAAAACATAGTAATGTTCAGATCTAAACATTCACACAATTATTAACACCAGGATTTATAGTGGAAACCCAATTTGGGAAAAACCACTTTGTAACATGCTACTATTATTTTCACTCTTCTGAAGTGAGCTCGTTAAAAAGCCAACCCTGTCAAATGTTACAATACACACTGTCAGGTGTGACCCGGTTAAAGAATTTTAATCACCCTATTAAAAGTGAGCCTAGTCATAGGACTTACATACACTCCATTAGAATGCAACCTTGTTCAAAGGATTTAACATATGACTGTTAGGTCAACCTCTGTTAAAAGGATTTTGACTATTACAATGGTTAGAAAGTAGCAGCAGTATTATCTAAAAAATATACAACTCACTTTGCAAATATCAAATCTGATTTCATACACTAATGCCGGTTTACTGACTTTGAAACTTTTCCATTTCCATCTCTGATATGCTCAGAACTTTTCTTCAAGCAATCACCACACTTTTCCTTCAATCTTTTCTGCTTATTCAGTCGATAAAACTTTCTTCTTCTAGCATTCTCTGTTCACCATGTACATACATATCACAATGTTTAGGTTCCCTTATATTTTCCTCAATTAGGTTAACTCATCTTTTTCTGCTCAATCTCAATCGTAGATCTTAGGCTTAGGTCAGATTCATTGAATCTACCTGCTTCATGTTCTTCGGCTCCTTCTCTAGAATCATCTCAAATCTCTTAAAGATTTACAATAAAATGTTTTACAATGCATTTAATGCCTCCAAACAATCAATAAATAAAGTCAACATGTTTGACATAATCCAAGAATTCAACAATGTCGGCTCCAAAACTAAATTCTCTTCAAATATAAAATTGTTGATGCTCGGTCAATACTGTGATTGTTCACTTGGTCTTCATGTAGAAAGCTTGGTCATTACTAAAACTGTTTACTTGGCTTACACTGTCTTCCTTGGCAATTTACTAATGCTCTGTCGACACAAGAATTTTTCTTGGCATCTACTAACTCGGTCGACACTAACATCACTTGGCTTAAACATGATTTTTCCATTCTTTGCTTGGTTAAGCCTACTAGTTTAGTCTTCAGTCTTACTAAGATAAACAATACATTATCTCATCATAGTGCAACATAGTCAAGTACACTTTGTAGTATCAAGATAACTCAACCTTTCCCTAGGTGCTATTGTTACCAACCTTGCTTAGCCCCTTAGCAACACTCAAATAGATATAGTACTTTCCTAAGTAGCAACGGTCTTACCAATTAAGGTTTGACATCAATGACAATACAACAATTATTTCAATTCAGTTTCCAACAATCTCCCTCTTTGGCATTTATGGAAACACCATATGATATCACTTGAATAACACATGGATTACCAACCAATCCAAAAACTTGTCTATCCATCAAAAATTGTTTATAATATCCTTAGCTTCATTCTGATTCAGAATCCTGTAAGCCTCACTTCTGTGACTGTCAGAAGTATTCAAATCTCCCTCTATCCTGATTCTTCATTTCAGTTCATCAACCTTATCTTCAGTTTCATCAGTTCATCTCCCATTAATTCATCAGTTCATTTCCCTTCTTACTTTTCAGTATCATGTGTTATCATATCATTTCATCTCCCTCTTTGACAAAAATGCCAAAGCAGCAACTAAAACATACATCCATCAGATGTAGATAATATATGTGCAGCTCAGTGTTTCTCCCTCTGTCATATTGCTTATGACTAATTCCTTGTCTTTTCTTCTCTTCACAACTCTAGGCTAGCCCTAAAGTGTGACAATCATCTACATCAATTTGTCAAATTTTCTGTTGTAACACATTTGATGCAGTGCTCCTATCTTGTCTAGGCAGCCTCAGTTAGGGGAAGAAACCCTGATTGACTTCTCAAATACTCATGAGCTTCTCTAGGTAAAGCTTTAGTGAATATATCTACTAATTGTTCTTTTGTATTCACATATTCCATTCGGACTTCTTTGTCTTGTACTAATTCTCTCAAGTAGTGATACTTGATTGCAATGTGTTTGGTCTTAGTGTGCATCACTGGATTTTTAGAAATATTGATAGCACTTGTGTTGTCACAGAAAATAACAATAGGTTCAATGATTTCTTCTTTCATACCTATCAACAATTGTTTTATCCATAGCAAGTTTGAACAGTTTACTGCAGTAGCAACATACTTGGCTTTGGCAGTAGATTGGGAAATGAAATTTTGTTTCTTGCTTGTCCAGGAGACTAATCTTTGTCCAAGAAAGAAAGCTCCACCACTTGTACTCTTTCTGTCATCTACATTTCCTACCCAATCAACATCTATATAAACTCAGAGTTCAAATTTGTCATCCTTCTTATAATATAGACCATAGTCAGCAGTCCCTTTCAAGTATCTCATAATTCTTTTCACAGCCATCATATGTGTTTCCTTAGGATTGGCAGAGAATCTTGCCACAATCCCAACAGCTAATGCAATATATGGTCTGCTATGTACAACATATTGCAATCATGGATCTGTACAAAGTCTGATTCACTTCTACAGCATCATCATTCTTAGATAACTTTTGTCTAGTAACCATAGGAGTTCCCACAGGTTTAGCATCTTCCATCCCAAAAAAAATTAGTATTTCATTAACATACTTAGACTGTGTAATGAAAATTCCATTCTTCCTCTGATATACTTGTAAACCAACAAAGAATTTAATCTCACCAAACATACTCATTTCAAATTCAGTTTGCATTTCATTTGAGAAATTTTTACATAATGCATCTTGTCCACCAAAAATAATGTCATCAACAAAGATTTTTGCCAACAAGATACCTTTACCTTCTTCATCCTTCATGTACAGATTGCTTGTGTCATTTGTTCTTGAAAATCATATATGTGTTAAGTAGTTGTGCAACCTCTCATACCATGCTCTAGGAGCTTGCTTCAATCCATATAATGCTTTGTTAAGTTTGCACACCATGTGTCTTCTATTTGGATCAATAAAACCTTCTGGTTGTTCTATGTACACTTCTTCTTCTAGCATACCATTCAAAAATGCAGACTTGACATCCATTTGATATACCTTGAAATCTTTATAAGTAGCATATGCAAGCAGAGTTCTTACTCCTTCCACTCTAGCTACAGGGGCAAATGTCTCCCCATAATCTATTCCTTCTTCTTGTGTGTAGCCTTTGCATACCGGCCTAGCTTTGTTCCTGGTGATTTCACCATTTTCATTCATCTTATTCTAAAACACCCATTTTTTTCCTATAACATTCTTGTTTTTAGGTCTCGGCACCAGAGTCCAAGTATCATTTTTCTCAATCTAGTCAATTTCTTCATTCATTGCTTGTATCCAATCTTCATTCTCCAATGCTTCTCTAGTTGTCTTCAGTTCAAATTCACATAGTAGACATGTTGGATCCTTAGTCTTACTTCTGGTTTGGATTCCAGTATCTTTGTTTCCAATTATCTGTTCAGGCTTATGATGTCTTCTTACATATTTTTCCAAAATAGGTTCAGTTGTTCTCTCCTCTATTTCATCATGTTCCTCAACAAGATTGTTAGATTCAACTTCAAAATGCTCGACAACCTCTTCCTAATACTCAATAGCATTTTCTTGTAGCTTGGCATGTTCTTCTTCTTTCTCAGCACTGTTTTCCTGACACTCAGTAGCTTCTATCTATCGCTCGGCATTTCTTACTCGAGACTCGGCATTAGGTGCAAGTCTGTTACTTGCCTCTTCTTCTTCTTCAATGTACACAAAAGATCTATAATCTTTAGGTTCTCTTTTTTTGTTAGCTTCATTTCTTTCTACATACTCATCAATTTTGACATTCACACTTTCCACAATTTTGTTAGTGTTAGAGTTCAAACACTTATAAGCTTTACTTTTTGTGGAGTACCCTAGGAATATGCCTTCATCACTCTTAGCATCAAACTTTCCATTCCTAGTGTCTTTTATTATATACCACTTACTTCCAAAGATTCTAAAGTATTTAACACTCAGTGCATCTCCATGCCATAGTTCATAGGGTGTCAGATTTGTACCTTTCTTAACCTGTACCTGGTTAAGAGTGTAGACAGCAGTGCTTATAGCTTCTTTCCAATATTTATGTGCCACATTCTTTTCAATCATCAATGTCCTTGCACAATCCAAGATAGATCTATTTCTCCTTTCTGCTATACCATTTTGTGGAGGTTTTCTAGGTGCAGACATCTATCTTTTAATTCCTTTATCATTGCAAAATAGATTAAATTCATTTGATGTAAATTCTCCACCTCGGTCAGATCTAAGACATTTCAGGTTCCTACCCATCTCCTTTTCAACCTTAGCCAAATACCACTTAAAGAATTGAAAAGCTTCAAATTTTTCTTTTAGAAACATCACATGCATCATCCTAGTATGATCATCAACAAATAAGATAAAGTATCTAGCACCATAGTAACTTTGTACACCTATAGGTCTACAAAGGTCAGTATGAACCAAATCTAAAATGTTTTCAGAAGTAAAGGATTTTCTCTTGAAACTTGACTTTGTCATTTTTCCTAACTGGCATTCCTTGCACATCACATTCTCAGGTTTCTTCAATATAGGTAGACCTCTTACCTTTTTCTTCTTACTTATCTCTACCAGATTGTCAAAGTTAACATGACATGGCCTTTTATGCCATAACCAAATATCATCAAGTTGTGCAATCAAACATGTTTCTTCAGATAGGTCAAGATAGAACAAATTACCTCTAGTCTGATCACCACTTCCAATCAGTTCTCCAGTAACATCAAATATTTTAGCTTGCTTGTGATGAAATTCCACTCGGTAACCAGTTTTGTTAAGCTGAGCAACACTTAACAAATTATAATTAAGACCTTCAACCCAATATGCATTTTCACAAGATATCTTATCAGTTAGTTTAATCAAACCTTTTCCTCTAATAGGACATGGTGCATCATTACCAAATTTTACACTTTTACCTCTATAATGATGTAAAGTCTCAAACTTATTTTTGTCACCAATCATGTGATGTGAACAACCACTGTTAATAATCCATTTATTATTCTTGTTCACATAGGATATCAATGCAGTTTTCTCATCCTCATCAGATTCATCTTTCATTGCCACATAGACTACTTCAATTTCAAAATCATCACTATCAGTATCAGTCTCTTTTTCAACAATGTAACAAGATTTCTTACCTTTTCCTTTGTAATCTCTATTCCATCGGTAGCTTCTGTCATCTTTTCTATCTTTGTGTTTTCTTTTCCTTTCATCATCTTTATCCTTCATGTCAGGTCATCTAGCAGCTATATGACCAACTTTATTACATGCAAAACATATAATAGGGAGTTTACCTTTATACTTTCCTTTTCCCCTTCTCAGTCTTCGAGCCATAAGAGCTTCTAGATCTTCTAGGTCTTCATCAGAAGTGTCATTGTCACTTTCACTATCACTTTCACTTTCACTTTCACTGATGCATCTTTCTTTTTCTTTCTTTGGCTTGTTCAGAAGTAGCTATGACTTAAAAGCAGATTCAACATTCCCAATGCTTCCAATAGTGAAATTATCATAGTTAGAGAGTTCAAAAGTAGTCAGCTTACCAACCAAACTTTCCAAAGTAAGCACATTGGTAGAGTTACATCTAGATTCTTGAATAGCTGAGATCTTAATAGCATATATAGGACATAGGGTTCTTAGTACTTTCCTAATTATATAGTTTCATCATCAATAGCCCCATTTTCTCCTCTAATAGCATTCACAACTTCATTTATTCTACCACAATATTATGCAATGTTTCCACCTTCTTGCATTCTCATTTCATCAAACTTACCTCTAAGACTCTTGGCCTTTGCTTTCAGTACATTCAAGTCACCACCATACATCCTTGCAAGAGTGTCCCACATATCCTTAGCAATTGTGCAATCCTTAATGTCCTCAACTTCTGGATAGCTTAGGGTAGATGCAATTTCCAGCATTGCCTGATTATGTTCTTGCTTAGCTCTCATTTCTTTGACAGTCAAAGGTGCGATAGGTGAGACATAACTATTCTCAATGTACTACTTTGTAGAGTCACCAATACCAGCCAGATGCAGCTTCATCAAGCTTTTCCATGCAGGGAAGTTTTCCTTGTTCAGCTTCGGTACCTCCTTCTTATACATCCTGATCATTTGCTTCAAGCCCCTTTAAACTTGATATCTGTCAACAATAATAATAAGCTACAAAGCTCTGATACCAATTGTTAATATGATTTAGAACAATAGAGAGGGGGGGTGAATCAGTTGTTCTCAGGTCCTGATGTATAAAACAACTTAAAAACTTATCCTTAAATCATATCCAAAACCAAAACAAACTCAGTCATCACTGATTCAATAATAGAAACATCTAACAATGCAGTCCACTACCTAGTTGTAACTTAACTTGAAAAACATAGTAATGTTCAGATCTAAACATTCACACAAGTATTAACACCAGGATTTATAGTGGAAACCCAATTTGGGAAAAACCACTTTGTAACATGCTACTATTATTTTCACTCTTTTGAAGTGAGCTCAGTAAAAAGCCAACCCTGTCAAAGGTTACAATACACACGATCAAGTGTGACCCGATTAAAGGATTTCAATCACCCTATTAAAAGTGAACCTAGTCATAGGACTTACATACACTCTGTTAGAATGCAACCTTGTTCAAAGGATTTAACATATGACTGTTAGGTCAACCTCTGTTAAAAGGATTTTGACTGTTACAATGGCTAGAAAGTAGCAGCAGTATTATCTAAAAAATATACAACTCACTTTGCAAATATCAGATCTAATTCCATACACTAATGTTGGTTTACTAAATTTGAAACTTTTCCATTTCCATCTTTGATCTGCTTGAAACTTTTCTTTAAGCAATCGCCACACTTTTCCTTCAGCCTTTTCTTCTTATTCAGTCAATAAAACTTTCTTCTTCTAGCATTCTTTGTTCACCATGTACATACATATCACAATGTTCAGGTTCCCCTATATTTTCCTCAATTAGGTTAACTCATCTTTTGCCACTCAATCTCAATCATAGATCTTAGGGTTAGGTCAGATTCATTGAATCTACCCGCTTCATGTTCTTCGACTCCTTTTCTAGAATCATCTCAAATATCATAAAGATTTACAATAAAACATTTATATCTACATCAAATAATAAGTTTAGAATTTCATGCAAACTTAGTTAATACAACACTCATATAAAATCTAATCCAAACATACAAGTCTAATATCATACCTGTGGGGTCACAAACAATAGTTTGAAATACAAGAGATTTATGTCTAAATTTCATTTCAAGTTTTCAACTACTAGACATCTAATGGGCATACAAATTTCTAGAGTTTTCAGTGTAGAAACTCAGGCTCTGATACCAAGTGTAATGCCCTGGCAGGGAACCCAGGAGAAATTAATCTAAAACATGTTACTATGTTTACAAAATATTTTTTTTTAAGAGTTTACATAATAATAAAGATAACAATGCTAAAGAAATACAACATAAGATATAAATACATAAATAAGTACAACTCAATTACAGCTGACAAATCTCAAGGGTTCCATGATGTAGAATTACTTTTAAATTAACTATCTATTAAGAACAACCATAAGTACACAATCTCCTATATGCTAAAAATAATATGTCATCATATAGATACAACATAGATACAACTGATACAACATAGGACACATAAAAAACCATCATCCACTACACAAGTCACAAGGTATGTAATAATAAATCATATGCAAAGTATATATACAACATCCTAAAAGATGTCTCATCTGATACACTGATACAAGATGCAAATGTACACATCATAAGATAGTGTATCATCTTAAAATGGAAGCACTTCCATGTTAAGAGTGTTTATCCCTCCGAGTAAGTGGTTTGGGGTCATATTGGATGCCTCAAATTGATCTTTTCTTTGATTTGGCTTTCTCCCCTCTTTCCACTTCTTCCCCGCACTTGATTTCTTCATTCTAGGTGAAATTAGGGTTAGGATCTTAAGGATTCTCCTAAATTTCCCTCATGGCTCTATTTTCTAGGTATGGTTTAGAAATGGATCCTCCTAGGCTTCATCATAGTAATCATAGGATTTTATGTCTATCTCTGACATTCTATCCTATTCTGGCATCAATTCTAGGTTTCTAGGCATCCCCGGGACCTCCTGACTTGGTTCTGAGTCAATTTGGGACCAAGGTCAAGGTTGAGTTAGAACCTAACTAGGTCAAGGTCAAGCTAAGACCTTGACTAGGTCAGGTCCAACCTCAACTTTTACCCCTTCCTCCAAAATTACAATTTATAGAATTTCTGAGCTTCGGGCTTTCAGGAGATTTATTTTCTCACCTCCGGGTCGACCATTTCGGGTCTTAGGATGGTAAATCCTTTAATTGCATTTAATCTAGGTATATTTTCTAAAGGTGAGGACCTAATTGGGATTTAATTCTTCAAGGTGGCCCATCTAGAGGAGTGTTCCCTAGATCACTATAAAAGGAGGTCTTCCTCTCTCATTTACACATCAAGTTTTCATATCTCATCTCAAGTTTTCATGTGCAAGATCTCAAGGTGATCAAGCAAGCATCCATTCAAGCATTCAAGTCTTCTTCTCCATCCAAGTTCTCCATTGAAGATCAATGATTCAAGCATTCAAGCCATTGAAGGGATTTGGTTCAAGCATTCCAAATTTATCATTCAAAACCTAGATCTAGCCATCATGATGGTGTGATCTTCCTTCAAGATCCTTTGTTCATCTTCAAGATCCATTTAATTCTTCTCTCAAGGTGGATTCCAAGCATACAACCATGGAGGTTTGATTTACATTTATTGTTGTGTTCAAACTTTCATATCAATATACTTGTTTACATTTCAAATACAATTGCATATCTATTGAATTACATAGCTTCATTGTTAGATCTTTTTCTACTACTTGCTAGCATTCTCCATTTCAATTTCAATATTAAGGTTGATTCCAAACCGGGGTTTGACCAAGGAAAACCCCCAATACAACAAAAACTCCCATTTTCTTGCAGGTACAGGTGCAAAATTTTAGATCTGAGAGTGAATTTGGATACCCTTTTTGACAAACTTCTGAGATCTGCGAATAGAATTTGAATCAGACTTCAAATAAAGAATGTGGTATTTGACCTTTTATGAGGGTCAAACCCGAGCTAAGCCATCTTGAAGAAAGATTTTTGGGTTTTCTCTGTCTCAGTATTTCCAATCTAGGACAAGTTTTAGATTTTCTTGAAAGTGTACATAGACATCAAAATTCAACATTTTCTAGATCTGACCTAATTTGAGGTTAGTATTTATTATTTCAGATTTCCAAACATAATATCCATCCACAAGGAAAATATTGGATTTACTTTCTCTCTTCCATATTCATCCACAAATTGATTCGATTGTGTATTAACCTCTAGGTTGATCAAATCAGATCTCTTCCTTAGGGAATTTGGGTTTTGAGAATAGATCTCATATTTCCCCTTCTACATTTGTATGGTGGTGAATCCATTTTACCATCATACATTTTGGTGAACCCAACATACTTACTCTCTTTCTTTTTGGTGTTAGATCATTTTTTTTCTTGCCTTAAGGTTAGATTTCTTTTATGCTCTTGCATTTACATTTCAAAAATCCAAAAAAATTGCAAAATTTCTTTAAAAATACAAAAACATTTACATTTTCATTCTTTTAGTATTCAACATGTATGATTCTTGTTTTGAGTACTTTGATGAGACTTTTGTTGTTCAAGAGGATAGATCCCTTAATGAGGTACATGGAAGTTAGGATGAAAATTGTTCGAATGAGATCTCCATTGATCCTATTCCTATTTCATCTTCCTCTACAACCTCTTCAATTGACCTTTACAAAGATGAGTTAGGGATTGATGTTAATTCTTCTCCTAATATATGTCTTTTCTATGAGCCTATTTTACAATACAATTTACCTTCTTTCCCCTTTAGGGATCAAGCTTTACTGACTTATGGCACTCCTACAATGCGCTTTATGGATAGGGATGATAATCCTCCTATTTGGGATGAACCTTTGGATTTCGATGTTGATTACTCTCTTCCTCATGAAGTCATTGTCGATAATCCTCCTATTTGGGATGAACCTTTGGATTTTGATGTTGATTACTCTCTTCCTCATGAAACTATTGTGGATAATCCTCCTATTTGGGATAAATACATTGATTTATCTCCTCCTTGTGAAGAATTTTTCATACAAAAGAATGACATATTCTCTAGAACAAACTTCCCTTATGCGAAAGAAGATAACATTATAGATCCTTCACCTCAATTTGGGATTCTTTCTAGTGACAAGACATTAGCAGAGAAAGATATGCATTCCCTTAACACTCTTCCTCTTAGTGGTGATCTTATGGGAAATCAAGATCCTACTTTACAACCTTCTTACCATAATATTACTTATATCTATTCAAATCCTTTTCCAACTATGGTTCCAAGTGTTCCTTTGGTTGTTTCTTCCATTCATATCACTTCCTACACTTTTCCTAGTGTTCCTAATCTTCCTAATCCTAATCATATCTTTCCTGATCTGATTCCTAATTCTCCATCTGCTATTCCTAGTTCTTCCCACACTTATGTTGAGGTTCAAACTATGGTTCATGATGTAGATGTGAAAATATTCTTCAAAGTACCTTCTCCTTATTATCCAATCCATAAAGATAAAAGAAAAGAAATTTCTCCTTTGAAATTTATTCATAATTTTACCCCTCACTCTCTTTTTCCCCTCTAGATTGGGGGGCAAGAGGTATATTTCTTCCTATATTTTAGAATCCATTATGTTCTTTCTTTGAGATTAATTGGTTATTCTTTCATTTATATCAATAGTTTTTATTATGATAGTTTTTCATCTATTGCTCTCTTCTATTATTCCAAATATCTTTTCTAGGACATGTTTTTTTCAAAGGTATCCCTTGCTTTCATCTCTGGGGGGCAAGGTTCTTTCTTCTCTCTCTTTCTCTAGGGCACTACTTTCCTTAGCTTAGTGGTATTTGTTTATATTGCAATATTATTTCATCATATTGACAGATATTTTGACTATGGATAATCTTCTTATATGAGAAGTTGTCCTAAGTTGTCACTTCTTCTCTATGTTGCAAATTATGTTCTTTATAAACTCTTACACTCGCTTTGGTGTTAGAGTTGTTTCCCTCATTCCAAAGATTCCTCTTCCTCTTCTTCACAGGGGGCTTGATGATTGAATCTTTGTTCCCGCCTTTTGGAAGATGATATTTTATCTAAAGCACTCCTCTTTGGTGGGGGTCTTGTTGATAAGATCTCTTTCATTTGAGGATCCTTTTCCATGAATGACATATCATTTTCATGATTATCTATACTCTTGGATGTAGAGGTTAATATTCATCTCTATGAATATGGTATACATTGTTGCTAAACAAGATATCTCCTTGCATTGTGAAGAAGGTATCCTCTTCCATCTTTGTTCCTACACTTGGGGAGCAAGGATGACATCTCCTTCTTTTGTGTCTTTCCAGGATTCACCTCTTTCCTTAGTTAAGCGGTATCTATCTATTATGTGACATTCAATCATACATGAAAATTTTGGTTTACATTAAGGATCTATGTCCTTGATCATAACCTATTTTATTGTTTGACATTGGGTTCCCATGGTTGATATATCTCTCATCTTGGAAATTGAATAGTGTGCTATCCCTCATAAGGGTTACTTTCTTTTCATTTCTTGCATGATATCTCTTTACATTCATCCCTTCCATGGCCTCATAGGAGCTATGACCTTCTTGGCTTGGATATTTTCTTAATGCTGAAGAAAGGATTTATCCTTGTTCTTTTCTTTCCTTAATATGTCAAAATAGTATGTTTTTTCCATATTAAGGAGGGGGGCATATATAGGGTCTCCCTTGTACTATAGTTTTTTTAATTTTTACATGCTAAATCTTGGATGGTAACGCACATAAGTTGCTAAATCCTGAAAAGACATGCATTTATATGCTAAATCTTCTGAAGGTAACACACATAAGTTGCTAAATCCTAAGGAGACATGTATTTTTCAAATTTTTCAATATGCTAAATCTTCTGATGGTAATGCACATAAGTTGCTAAATCCTGAAGGGACATGCATTTCTAGTTTCAAACATGCTAAATCTTGGAAGGTAACGCACATAAGTTGCTAAATCCTAAAAAGACATGCACCTATATGCTAAATCTTCCGATGGTAACACACATAAGTTGCTAAATCCTGAGGAGACACGTATTTCATATTCATAGTGATACAAGAAGGTGGATCTATGAATATTCCAAAAGCCATCAGAAGATGCATTACAATTGCAAGCACAATTTATGGGTGAACCTGTTGGGCTCTCCATCCAGGGTGATTCATGGTAAGGTGGGCATCTTACTGGGTGAGGTAATCACTTTCTCCTTTCTTTCTTTTCTACTTTCATGCTAGTAGGATAGGATCATGAAGCTATGTTATTTATAGTGTTACTCTTGTCTTTCTTATGTAAAAATTTATTCTTTTATGATAGCTTTCCAAATATAACATTAACATGAGGAATATTTCTTAGTGAGGTTTCTTATGCTAATTGATTTGGGTTATTTAGTGCTAACCCTTGTTCTTTTGGTTTTATTGTTTCACACCCTCGTGTGTGTATGTTGAGTTAGAATCTTTAGTCTGGGGGCTTGTGTCCTTAGCTAAGTGTTATTTTATCTCTTTGTGAAGCCACTTGGATCTCCTCTTTCTTCTCCTTTACCAAGAGTTTGCATCGAATCCATACTCTTGCTAAAGTGGGGTCTTAATGTATCATCTTAAAATGGAAGCACTTCCATGTTAAGAGCATTTAGCCCTCTGATTAAGTGGTTTGGGGTCATATTGGATGCCTCAAATTGATCTTTACTTTGATCTGGCTTTCTCCCCACTTTCCACTTCTTCCCCGCACTTGATTTCTTCATTCTAGGTGAAATTAGGGTTATGATCTTAAGGATTCTCTTGAATTTACCTCTTCTATGGTTCTATTTTCTAGGTAGGGTTTATAAATGGATCCTCCTGGGATTCATCATAGTAATCATATGATTTTATGTCTATCTCTGACATTCTATCATGTTCTGGCATCAGTTCTAGGTTTCTGGGCATCCCCAGGACCTCCTAACTTGGTTCTGAGTCAATTTGGGACCAGGGTCAAGGTCGAGTTAGAACCTGACTAGGTCAGGGTCAAGCTAAGACCCTAACTAGGTCAGGTCCAACCTCGACTTTGACCCCTTCCTCCAAAATTAAAATTTCCAGAATTTTTGAGCTTCAGGCTTTCAAGAGATTTATTTTCCCACCTCCGGATTGGCCATTTCGGGTCTCAAGATGGTAAATCCTTTAATTTCATTTAATCTAAGTATATTTTCTAAAGGTGAGGACCTAATTGGGATTTAATTCTCCAAGGTGGCCCATCTAGAGGAGTGTGCCCTAGATCACTATAAAAGGAGGCCTTCCTTTCTCATTTACACATCAAGTTTTCATATCTCATCTCAATTTTTCATGTGCAAGATCTCAATCTCTCAAGGTGATCAAGCAAGCATCCATTCAAGCATTCAAGTCTTCTTCTCCATCCAAGTTCTCCATTGAAGGTCAAGGATTCAAGCATTCAAGCCATTGAAGGGATTTGGTTCAAGCATTCTAGATTTATCATTCAAACCCTAGATCTAGCCATCATGATGGTGTGATCTTCCTTCAAGATCCTTTGTTTATCTTCAAGATCCATTTCATTCTTATCTCAAGGTGGATTCCAAGCATACAACCATGGAGGTTTGATTTACATTTATTTTTGTGTTCAAACTTTCATATCAATATACTTGTTTACATTTCAAATACAATTGCATATCTATTGAATTGCATAGCTTCATTGTTAGATCATTTTCTACTACTTGCTAGCATTCTCCATTTCAATTTCAATATTAAGGTTGATTCCAAATCGAGGTTTGACCAAGGCAAACCCCCCATACAACAAAAACCCTCATTTTCTTGTACGTACAAGTGCGGAATTTCATATCTGAGAGCGAATTTGGATACCCTTTTCGGCAAACTTCTGAGATTTGTGAACATAATTCAAATCAAACTTCAAATAAAGAATGTGGTATTTGACCTTTTATGAGGGTCAAACCCGAGCTGAGCCATCTTGAGGAAAGATTTTTGGGTTTTCTCTGTCTCAGTATTTCCAGTCCAGGATAGGTTTCAAATTTTCCTGAAAGTGTACACAGACATCAGAATTCAACATTTTCTAGATTTGCCCTAATTTGAGGTTAGTATTTATTATTTCAGATTTCTAAACATAATATCCATCCACAAGGGAAATATTGGATTTACTCTATCTCTTCCATATTCATCCACAAATTGATTCAATTGTGTATTAACCTCTAGGTTGATCAAATCAGATCTCTTCCTTGGGGAATTTGGGTTTTGAGAATAGATCTCATATTTCCCCTTCTACATTTGTATGGTGGTGAATCCATTTTACCATCATACAGATAGATATGAACAAGTCTCCAATGAATAATAAGAATAAGGTAACAACAACAAAGATCATTCAACACCATCACACATGTCAGAATCTCAATGGTAATAGAATCATTACCACCCAACCTTGTGGAACCAAAGGTCCACTCCCACTGTGTTGAGGAGATAACAACAGACCCCACTTAGATATCAAACACCAAAACTAATCAAAACAAGACTAAGCAAGGGATCTTGAAGGCTCTCTATCTCAAGAGGTACAACTCAAAATGCAAAGGTAAACATATTAATCCAAGAGGCAACCAACACATATAGGAAACCTAAGATGCATAAAGGGAAGTGTCATTACATGAATCAACTCTAGAGTTACCCTGGAAGCCTCTCTAGACCCTAGCCCCCTAGTGACTTTATGCGGTATGAGTAACATCTCATACAAATAAGGCTACCGACTATGCCTCATCCAATCCACATAGGCGACCAACATATTCTCAAAAATCATCCTAGCTTGTACTAGTACTTGAGGCATGGGTAAGGAACACATACATCTTATTAATTCATTTTAAACTCTCAATGTATTTAAGTTATCACTTTATTAAGTAACTTGCAAAGGATACCTAGGTAGTCACTTCAAGGCTCAGCACCTCCAAAGCAAGCCACTTCCCCTCTAACACCTAGATAACCCAACCTAAGCTCATAAATCTCATAGAAGTAGAATGATCAAATATCAGTTCCATAGATACGAACAGGAACACACACTAGTCCTCAAACCAAACATCACAAAATCCATACTAGTCCTCAAACCATAACATCATAAAAACATACTCTCTCAAAGAGTTCACAAACTAATAAGCTTAAAATGAACAAAGGTTGGGTAAAAAGATTAAAACCATTATCACATTACAAACATTGTAAATATCTATGCCACAATAAAAAGCTAAAATCTCAAGCCTTTGATAACAATTCCTAAAAACTAGCTTAATGTTACTCATACTGACAATCAAACACAACAACCAAAAACTCTAATAATAAACACATCAATAATAAATTCTCCTCAAATAATATTAAATTATATAGCATTATTATTTTTATTTTTATTTTCTAAAAGAATTCTCGTGTATGAAAAAAATCTTAAAATCTAAAAATAGAATTTTTAAATATAGAATACGCATGCAAATTTTAAAATTATTTTTTTATTTAATTTTTTTAAATTTTTTTCTAAAAATAGAAATTCTAAATATAGATTACCGCTACATGCAAATAATGTCTTTTTAAATAACATACAATTGAATATATCGTCCTTAAATAACATGCAAGTGAATATACCTTCCTTAAATAACATGCAACTAAATATATATTTCCTAAGTAATATGCAGTTGAATGTGTCTTCCTTAAATAACATGTAATTGAATATATCTTTCCTAAATAACATGTAACTAGATATATCTTCCTTATGTAACATGCAATTGAATATATCTCTATCTTTCACACATGCAAATCTATATTATTTACATGCACATTTCTATTTCAAAAATATGCATTTTCTTTAAAAACAAACTCTTTCAAAACCCTAAAAACTATGGAAGGTCAGAATTAAAAACAATCAAAGAAAAACTTTAAAGAAAATCCTAATGGAATTTTCCTTCCAAAAGATTCCCTAACCTTCCTGATTATCAAAGAAACACATTTTTTTAACAAACACTCATTATTTAAATGCAAGATTTAATCAAACACAAAGAAGACAATGATTTCAATAGACAACTTTTAAGGATTTTAAAACCCTACCTTAATACACAAAGTTGAATATTAAATTAATTTCAAATCTTGAAAACCCAAAGCTTTTGAAAACACTAAAACCTTAATCCTCCAAAAATTTGCTAAGAGAGAATTCTTCAAAACCTGATTGAATTATTCACAAATGGCCTCCAAGCTCCCTAACATAAAAATTCAAAACCTTGAGTTGAAAGAATGCAACTTTAAATTAACAAAATAGAACTAATTGTTAAAAATAATAAAGGAGTTAACTCTAAATCATAAAAATAAGAACTCAACAACGACCTCATTTTTATCAATTTTAATTTATTAAAATAATTATTTATTTAATTTCCTCAACTTCAAGTCACTTTAACTCAACTTGATTTTAAAAGGTTAAGTTCTACTTTTGTAATAAAATAATTTTTAAGTTGCATTATTTAATTTTAATTAATTTAACATATGCAACTCAACTAATAACCACTTAACTCAAATTGTACATTTAAATTTAATAATTATTAAATTTTTCAATTAATTAATTTTGACTTTGCAATTAAATTATTTATTAAACATAGGTAACTAATTAATTCTCATTAACTAATTAACCTTATATTTAATATTTTAATATATCATAAGGTATAATTATTTAATCTAATTTAATTAATCTTAATTAATTTCTCAAACTATTTTAACATAAAAATCACATCTAAGCACATGGCATGCAACCATGAAGCAAAACTAACTAAACCAAAATACAACAATCAAGCCTAAAGGAAGGGCTCACAAATTTACATCACATTGACAAATCTGGATAGGTAGAAAATCATATACTTGTCCACTATTTCAGGGCAATTAATGGCTTAGATTGGGATTAGACCTCTATGTTATCTCCCATCTCTTACCACTGAGATATTGTGATACGACATGCTCATCCTAGCAATTCAAGGAAGTCGATGTCTGGTATCTAAAATCTTGCATAAAAGAAAAGCATGTAGATACATGTATAAATATATAATAGACAATGGTGTGGATCAGCCGATTGTGAGGATCTCACAAACAAGTAACTACAACTTCATCCCTCAACAATATCAGGCACATCAAACAGAAATACAAAACATACACATCAACCATACACATACAAGTATGGGGTCAGTAAAATCATAAATATACATAACATCAAATCTATCTAATGATTTAATACATACATGAAAAGTGGCCTAAAAGAGTCAGGCCATATAAATTGGAATCAAACTATGGGAGGGGTATATTACACACATTTATAAACATGTATCTGTAGATGTGTGTGTGTGTATCTTTACCCTTAATTTTCCCTCACTAGTACATTTGACCTTATTTTTCCACCAAAATTTTTAACCAACAAATAAAAAGGTTTTGGTTGGTCGGATTATAGAAGGAAAACTTTGTTGTTTTTTAATCCATTCCCATGTTGGTCAAAATTTTGACCAATACCATGGTGGTCGAAATTTCGACCAACACGGGCATAATTTTTTTTTTAAAGTTTCATTTATCACTTCATTATTTTCCACAATGACGAAGGGCAGCGGACAAAGTTGGATTATTTGCATTTTCATTTGGACCGCACTATCTCTTCATTATTCCCCACTGTGAAGAAGGGCAGCGCACGAAGGAAGATTATCTACATTTTCATTTGGACCACATTATCTGCATTGTAAGGATTTTTATTTAGGTTTTATCTATAATTTATGGAAATCTCAATATCCCATACTTGTATTACAAGATCTTCTTTTTGATGAATGGGAGGGCACAATTCAATTTTTTTACTTGGATGAGTCAAGGGGCATTTTCATAGTTTTGTTCTACACCCACAGCTATGATCTTGTATGAAGTGTTAAGAAAAGTTATATGTCTGGTGCAATCTATTTTTAGTATCTTATTTCTTCTCTTTGGGGATAAAATTTGATAAGACCTTGGTCAATATTTGTTCATAAATATTTAGTTTCAATGCCCTTCTCCAAAAAAACATCCTAGACACACGATGAGGAACCATTACAAGATATTTTCAGTCATCTTTTTGCAATGTAGAATACTCCCATCTACATTGAAAAGCTACCTTATGAACCTTGTCTTCAAGCCCATAATCCAGGTTTCAATTTGTATTATTTGTTATTTCATGATATGAAACGTCTACAACATATGATGGGAGAACCATCCACCCTGGAAAATAGTAGGGGCTTGATGAAGTGCTTTGCATTTGGAAGCAAACCTACTATATGATAAGAATCAAAAGTTGAATGAAATACAAGGCACATAAACATTGGAAATCCCTCCTTAATATAGGGTCGAAGGGCATGGCAGAACTCCATGAGAAAGTCATCCATCCATGGGCTCTTCTCCAAAGTAAACTTGTGTAGTCCCTAGAGGATGGTGCAAGGGAGTGGAATATAAATCTGTCCAATAACAAACAAAATTGACTCATGGGAAGAATATATGAGGATCTTTGGGTTGCAATTAGAGATAGGATAGATCCAAAATTTCCATACTTGAGTTCACAATCATAAGAAAAGGGACCATTGAGATAGTTTTGGATTTCGACAATAGGTTTATTAAGAATATGAGGAAGGTGTGATTTAATTTAGGGCCCAACAAATATATGTGCCTAGTGTTGCATTGTTTTACTTTTGATGCAAAGTTGGGTATCGCCTTGGACATGAGAATCCTAAAACTCTAAGCAAAACCTATACCATAACTATCAACATTGAAAAAAAAATGGGAGCATCTAGTAAGAAGATCAAAATTATTGATGTTAGGATTTCCTAACAAGATAAAGGTGCCCCAAGTAAACCTCTAATAGCCAATGACAAACTTGATCTTATGGTTGCCTTGAAGTATCTCTCTTAATAAGTTGTAAGGAATGAGAAAGGATTGCCTCCAAATAAGATTATTACACTTTAAAATGAATGTAAAATCTTGCATAATAGGCCATATAACATAGATTGGCCGAAAAGGCTAAGGAAAAATGATAGGAAAGGAAATCAAAGATGTAAGGACAATGAAACTTCTGACCCCTTGAAGAAAGATCATATGAACATTAAAGAAGATTAATTACGGTGTGAAGCATGTTATTTGCCTCTTGAGGCCTTGAATTGTGTTGTTGCCATTTTTATCATGAAATTGGAAGAATTATTAAATTAGGAAGATTCAACCTCCTCTACAACAATAATGTCTAAAACAATCCTCAAATCTAAATTAAAGAATGTTGAATCACAATGATATACCTTCTCCAATGAATTCTCCTTTTATTGAAGCCTCCATGATAGGTTAGATGTGATAGGAAGGGAGATCGTGTATGTCTTCACTCATGGAGGAAATACAACAACTTGATCATGGATGTCGTCTTCAATGCTTGAATCTCCTTCTTTGTTGCCTTACAAATCACAGATATACTTGCTCCAAAGCTTGATGAGAGATGAATTACAAATTATGTGATGTGTAAATGAGGAGGGGGATGCCTCCTTTTATAGTAAACCTCAAGGAAATGTGTGAAATCCTTCTAGGATGAAATCTCTCTCTTTTTTTTAGAGTAGTTTTATAGGGATTTACAAAATGCTTCAATAGAGGTTTGATTTCAGTGCTGTAGTTTTGGTATGGTATTTCTAGTGTTTTTAAGTGTTCTATTTCTTGCTTCAACTTGTGATTTCAATTTTGAAATTAAGGTGAAGTAATGATATGTTGCATCTATATCATTTTATTATTATTTTTGTTTTCAATGTTTATGATGAAGCGATGCCATTTATTTGAGATAGTTGTAGTAACCCACCTGCAACCACTCGTACCTCTTTTCTAGCCATACTTATTTTGTGCTAAAGATATCTAGGGACTATCCATAATGGAGGTCAATGTGGCTTTCCATGATATAATATTTTCTCAAGCTTGGTTGTGTGTGTGTGAAAATTGTACCTGATCTGTAGACACAACACTTCAGTAAAACATTAGAGGTTAGCAAGAATCGTGCAAAATTACAATCTAATTTAACCAAGCGATTTACTGCCTTCTAGTAGGTGCGAGATTGATGTTCTCAAATTGTAATCGACATCAGTGACCTAGACGACACCTAAATGAAGGATTTGAATGCCAAATTGATATGAAATATGAATGCAATTAAGCTATTTTTTTTATGTTTTCTATGCAATGATATGATAAAAACTTGATATGAAATCTAATCTATATGAAATTGATTTGCTAAAATGATCCAACAATGATATGAAAAAGAATCTAAATGAATGTAAAAAAAAAAAAAATTGATCTCACAATAGCCTTGATTCACAATAAGCTTTGATTCTCCAAATTCCAATTCTCCAAAATAGTTGTGCAATTCGTAGACGACTTTGGCAAAGTAAGCTTGCAAAATTATGAGATGAATTATGAAGAGCTGAGCCTTGGTTTTATAGAAATCCAGGGCTTTGGAGGTGCATGAGAAAAAACCATAAATCACTCAAATAACTCAGGTTGATTTTTGAGTTATTTTTACATAACAGATAATTAAGTCACAAAAATCATGCAAAAGCACAGTTCAACTCGAATTAGAAGTTTAGATCAACTTTAAAACTCAAAAAGATGTTGAGTTTCAAAAAGCTAACAACTTGCATTGATTTTCCAATTTGAGTTTAACTGGTCCTTGAATGTGCACATGGATAATTATGATTTAATAAATAAATAAAGTGATTTATTCTCAACTTAACTATTTTTTTGAAATAAAATAATTAATTTATGGGTTAATTAATTATTTTATCAAACTTTTATTAAAAACTATATTATTAAATAATGACAACTTGCTTTAATTAATTAAATAAGAATTTAATCAATTATTCATAGGATATTGGATTTATTGTCAAAATTAAATAATATAATTAATAATAGATAGAATTAAATTTAATTACACAATTAAGTGGCAAGATATTAAATCTAATTAATTAAATATGAAAATATTCAATTAATCAAACTTAGGATAAATGTGATTTATCGCCAAATAATCATTAAATTATAGATAATTATGATGATTAGGAATATTACTAGGAATATTCCCCGATGCAAAATTTAAGATAATCAATTATGATTCGATGATGTTTATATGTGCCTTAGGTTAGGACTTTGATGTCGATTTTGTTTGAATTGTTGATATAGAAGATTAATGAACTTATAGCCCATTTTTGGGGTATTATATTTTGCCCCTCTTTGAATTGTTGTGCGAAGCGCAGTGGTTCAAAGATAGTCTGTGTTTGATAGAGATATGAAACGGATTCGAAATTGATAATTGATATGAGACAGAAGTTGATTGATATTGATTTGATATGGAGATAATAGGTCTTGAATGACCAAAGATAATGTTCACTATAACAACAAATGAACGTATGATTGTGAAAAAGTGTCAAAATGCTTGATTCCAAACCTTAGGATTGCAAAGAAGTGAGTGACCCGTTCTAGACTCGATTGTCTTAGCAGAACTAGCAAGTATCACATCTGAATCCTTCAGTTGCCAAAGAACCAAGGAAAGAACACTATGATCCGATGGTTGCAAAAACTGATACAGATTACAAGATTAGGAGGATATCAAATTGATATGGATCGAAAAATCTGATATGCCCCAAGTGATGATAGATTTGCCCCAAGCGATGAGGAATTTTGATGAATCAGTAACTAGACGTGATTGTTTGTCTTGATCACTGATGAAAGATATTGATAGAAATTGATTTACAGACTTTGAATGATGTGCAATACCATGCCCCCTTCAGGATTAAAATTGAAATCTGACAAGAAAAAGTCAGTGTTGATAGTTTAGAAGCATGCTAATTGATTTGAGAAGTGGTTATATACGTTCGAGAACACATTTTGCATCATTTGGAGGTCCTAAAAGACCAAGTTTGACTAGGTTTGACCATGAGTTGACCAAGTTAAAATTTTGATAGTTTGATTTTAGATAATCAGTTAAGTTGAATACTAGATTTTTGTGATGATCGAAGGTCGAATATGCAAGCAATTAATAATATGAATGATCTCAGATTTGAATTTTGATCCCAAAAAAGGATTCTACTTGCTATTTCGTTGGAGGAACCTTCGTGTGAGATTCAGCTCTTGTTAGATTTGAAGATGCGAGTGGAAAATTGTTTAAGCATTGAAGTTCATTTAGCCATTGTGAGATCATGCAAACATGCAAAAATGCAAAGAAACATGAAAAATGAAATGCAACCTAAGACCTAGGACCTAGTCACTGATCATGTGTCGATTTGTTATCATCATTGAACTTTTAGGTAACCGGATAAATCAATACAATGCCCACTAGCTAAATATTGATTTGTATGCGCAAGAATCAATACAACACCCACTGGTCAACAACCATGGATATATGAATATTGATTTTATTTTTGGAATGTTGGATTAGATATAAGCACCAAGGCACAAACGCCAGGATGACCTAAATATCTTGTCCATTTTGATATAGCAATTTGTACAAGCATCAAAACATAAATGTCGTGATGACCTGAATACGCCTTGCATTGACAAACACATCAAACAGTCAAGAGATCATTCTAAATCTGATGTGAATTACCCGTAGTGACCCTTTATCGTTCACATCCTTAGGTAAGATCACATTCACAATAGGAGAAAGAACTCACTCAAAAAGATAATAGTTAGATCAAACTTCCTTGAATTTTTTGGGTATCAATGGTCAAGGTACGCATGGCCATCTAATTCGAGATAGAGGCTCTTACAGTCGAACACCATTTCAATCCAAAATTTCCAAAGTTGTTAGATTTTCACATACAAGAAGAAAAAAAAGAAAAGATTATGCCCCCAGTCATCACTCTCTAAATCCTATAAAGGACATCATCGAAGAGCTCGAAGGGACACAATATGCAAAAATCTCAATGCAAATCAGTAAGCATACAAGGAGATAAAAGCATGAAAAGCACAGATTGTTTTCAGTTTGTGTTTGATAGTTGTTGTAGATGCAAAATCCTTTCTGGAGAGGAGACTGACTAACTGACTCACATGAAGCTTCAAAAGGACTCTGACTAGATATGATACGTCTAAGATACACTGGAGACCATAGGATATGACATTGATTGCCCCCAAGTTTGAACATTGATAGGATACAGACACTTGAGCAGATTGGTGAACAAACCGACTTATTGAAAACTGGAAATGCAAAAACAAACCGGGAGATATGTACAAACTAAAGCAAGACTAAAAGCTGGGAAAGACCAAGATTGCACTGATAGATGGATAATTTTGAAACAAGTGGCACCCATTTGCCAGGTTTTCACCATCTTGGTAGAGATTCTATTTTTGCTACCAAGGCGCATGTTTCCAGGTTTTCACCAAGGCACTTTTTCTCTTTTTTCATTTTTTTGTACTTTTCATTTTTTCAATTTTTTTGTTCTTTTGATATTTTTAAATTTTTTTGTACTTTGATATTTTTTTATTTTTTTGTGAATCATCAATGCACCTATTGCTAGGTTCTCACCAAGATGTTCATTTTTTTCAGGACATTTTCCAATTTTTAAGATTTTTTTTAGGACATTTTACCATAGAATGAATGCCTTAGGCGTAGAATTTCTTCAGATGGAGAACGTTGATTGGTTCTCAGAGCTATTCTCCTTCAGTCCTTGAGAGTTGATAGGCACCAAAGCCAAAAGTAGCAGTGATGACAAAGGGACCCAGCCAGTTGGGTTCAAACTTCCCCTTGCATTCTCGATGGGATTGATTCTTAAGATTTTCTCTCAAGACTAGATCGCCAACCTGAAATTCTCTGTGTTTGACTTTCTTGTTGTAGCCTCTAGACATTCTCTTCTTATATACTCTGAGATGATCATACGCTGCTTGTCTATGCTCATCTAGTAGTTCAAGTTCTTGTAACCTAGACACTCTGTAGTCATCATCAGTTACTAGACCATGCATTCTAATTCTGAGTGATGGGATTTCTACCTCAATAGGCAGTACCGCTTCAAACCCATAAACTAAAGTGAAAGGTGTAGCCCCTGTAGGTGTTCTGATACTTGTTTTGTAGGCCCATAGAGCTAGATTAATCATGAGATGCCAATCTCTGCTAGTTTTGTTTACTGTTCTGTGCAAGATCTTTAATAGATTTTTGTTAGAAGCCTCTGCTTGTCCATTCCCTTGTGGATAGTAGATAGAAGACCAATGTTGTGTGATCTTGAATTTGGCACATAGATCATCTAGGTCTTTATTCCTGAATTGCCCACCGTTATCTATGATTATGGAATGAGGTATCCTATATCTACATATGATATAGTTCAATATGAACATAGATATCTGTTTCCCTGTTGCTTGTGTCAAAGGGACCACTTCTACCCATTTTGTAAAATAATCTATGGCTATGATTATATGGGTATGTCCATTAGAAGAATGAGGATGAATCATCCCGATAAGATCAAATGCCCATTGATGGAAAGGCCATTGTGTGGTAAAGGGGATTAGATCCCTCCCTGGAGCATGAATTAGGTTGCCATGTACTTGACACTTTTGACAATTCTTAGCAAATTTGATACCCTCTTTCTCCATTTCAGGCCAATAGTACCCAGCCCTAATAACTTTTCGAGCTAGTGTTAAACCGTTCGAGTGTGACCCACAAATACCATCATCGACTTTCTCTAACGCACATTGAGACTCTTCCCATTCTAAACATCTAAGTAGCGTACCATCTAGACCTCATTTGTATAGATCGTGACCAATGATGACATATCAAGAGGCATTACAGATAAGGTATCTCTTTTCATGGCGGTTGAAGGTATCGGGGATGATTTGGTCTTGGAGATAGGAAAATAGGTTTTTATATCAAGATGAATCATGACCTACAATAGTGCAGATCATGCGGGTCTCAGGGGAGTCATATGCAGGATAAGATAGTGCTTCCACCAGAAACTCCTAGTGTAGCTCATGTTCAGGCTACTGTAATAAAGTAGATAGTGTTGCCATTGCATCAACAGCCTTGTTCTTCATTCTAAGAATTTTCTCAAATGTGATAGATATGAAATATTTCTTAAGATCATCTACCATTATTTTGTAAGGATTGAGCTTTTCATCTTTAGTTTGGTACACATCATTGACTTGATGAATAACAAGTTAAGAGTCTCCATGAATGTGTAGCTCTATTACTCTCCATTCAATTGCTAGTTTCATACCATTCAAAAGGGCTTCATAGTCCACAATATTGTTCATGCAAGGGAACTTCAGTCTAAATGCTTTTGGGATGGAGTATCCTTGAGGATTTATGAACAATATGCCTGCTCTAGATCCATTCTATGTATAGGAGCCATCAAAGAAAAATTTCCATTCTCTAGAAGATAGGTGCATAATAGAGGAGTCTGGAAATTCCATTTGCATTGGTGTGTAATCAAACATGGGTGCATCTGCTAGTTGATCAGCAATAACTTGACCTTTTATAGCTTTTCTTTCAACATATTCAATGTCAAATTTTCTTAGAAGCATGACCCATTTAGCCAGTCTACCTATGAGGGCAGCCTTGCTTAGTAGGTATTTTAGTGGATCAATTTTTGCTACTAGATGCGTGGTATGAGCTAACATATAGTGTCTTAGTTTCTATGATGCAAAGATCACAGTGAGACAAGCTTTCTCAATCATAGAATAGTTCTTTTCATACGCCACCAATGTTTTGCTTATATAATAAATGGCTCTTTCCATTTTCTCTTCATCATGTTGCACTAGCAATGCCCCTAGTGATGTGGCTGTTGCAGAGACATATAAGATCAATGGCTTTCCATGAATAGGAGGCATCAAGATAGGTAGATTTGATAGATACTTCTTGATATGGTTAAAGTTGTTCTCACATTCTTCATTCCATGCAAAGGTCACACCTTTATGTAATGTTTTTGTAAAAGGCTATGATATGTCCGCTAGCTGTGATATGAATCTGCGGATAGATTGAACTCTTCCTTGCAACGTCCTTATTTGACTGATATTTGTGGGAGGTTTCATCTCTATTATAGCCTTGACTTTAGCCAGATCAACTTCAATGCCCTTCTTTGAAACTATGTATCCTAAGAGCTTTCCAGAAGTGACACCAAAAGCACACTTCTTAGGATTTAGTCAGAGACTAAATTTTTCCATTTTATTGAGGATCATGCTCAAGTCTGTTAGATGTTTATTTCTAATCATGGATTTAGCTAAGGTATCATCCACATAATCCTCCATGGTGTGATGCATCATGTCATGGAAAATAGATGTCATCGCTCTTTGATATGTAGCTCCAGCATTTTTAAGCCCAAATGGCATGACATTCTAGCAGAAGGTGCCCCATGCACATGTGAAAGTAGTTTTCTCTTGGTCCTCTAGAGCAATTTTTATTTGGTTATATCCAAAGAAACCATCCATTAAGGAATACATCTCGAAACCCGCAGTCATGTCCACTATCATATCAATGTTAGGTAGTGGAAAATCATCCATAGGGCATGCTCTATTCACATCTCTAAAGTCTGTGCACACTCTGATTGAGCCATCTGGTTTAGAAATAGGTACAATATTAGAGATCCACTCTACATAGTCAATAACTTAGATGAATCCGGCATTTAGGAGCTTCTCTAATTCAGCTTTTACCAAGAGTGCAACATGAGGATGCATCTTTCTTAATTTTTTCTTGACAGGTTTGATATTTGGAGCAATAGATAAATGATGCATTATGAGATTAGGATCCAATCCTGGCATATCTGAATATTTCCATGCAAAGTTGATCTTCTTCTCTGTTAGGAATGTTGTAAATTTTTGCTTATCTTCTTCTAATAATGATTGTGCTACATGTACCAATTGTGGTTCCTCTGTTGTACCCAAATTGATGGATTGAGTGGGCTCAATTAGAACTGGAGATCTATCCTATAAATGACTCAGAAGGACATCAAATATCTCATCCTTAGGCACCTCAGAGAGGTTTTCGCCTTTGGATATGTCTTTTATTTTTACTTTTGTAGGTTCTGAGACTGCCACAAAGTGGTTTTCACCCTCAAAACTCTTTTTCTTTTTCTTTTTATTCTTGTTTTTTTGACTAAGATATTTGATGTCTGACTCGGTCATGCTGACGCTTGGTTCACTGATGGAAGTACTCATAGGCTCAACTACATTGAGGTAGCAAGAAAGGGCATAGTCATTCGGGAAGGTATAAATACCATGGCTCGAATTCGTGGAGGTTTGATCAATAAGTTCTGGATATTTGATAGTCAAAGTAGGGAAAGATTGGGAGATAGTGTTTATGGATATGGATCTATCATCATTGGTCCTAACTTGATGCTCAAGTTCAAAGGTGATACTACAACTTAAGACATCCAATTTGTGAATAGGCTCAATGTCATTGTGGGAGTCCAATTCATCCATAGGTGGATCAGACTCGATAGGTTCATCATTTCTCTCTAGACTTACGTTGGTTTGAGGTGCATATTGGTGAATAACATCAACATGTTTCTCTGTGATAAGCTCATCTTCATCTGGTTCTGGAATGGCTCCCCATTCATAGTCATTTGATTCAGCTTCTGATTCAGGATCTCTAGGAAATCTTAGAACATGAGTAAAGTCAGGGTGAATACCCCAAGAAAGGTTACCCTTAGATTCTGATTTGTATTCATACTCATGAGAATCTATCTCAGAATCACCACCACTTCCCTCTTCTTGATTGTTTTCGAGATTATCTGGTTCTTGTGTTGCAACTATCTATAGATTGATAGTAGGTTCTTGTGTTTCTACTACATTAATGCTTTTGATAGGATCTTCTTTATCATCAAGAAGGTCTTTGATCTCCTTAGGCAATTTTTCATAGGGGATGAGTTTTGAACTATCTAAATCACTATCAGATGGTTCTATTTCTTCTTTCTTAAGAAGAGGTTCCCCTGGTGCGATCTGCTCTATGACATGAGAGCAATTACCTTTGAGGTGATAGGGTTTCTTCTTAAAGCCTAAGCCAACTTTGTTTTTATTTTCTCTACCAGTATGTGGGAGAGGGATCTCAAGACCTTTTCCTCTGATTCCTAGAGGTCCTTTACCTGAATATCCCATCTTATCTATTAATTTATCTCCTGGACCATATGACTTGGAAGGGAGTTTGGAGACTGTAGAGTCACTAGTTTGAACAACTTGAGATTTAGGTTCATCTTTGTACAGCCATGATAGCATAGCCTCATCCTCTTCAAATTCTTTCTTGGATACTTGTTTTGCTACAAAAAAAAATTTATATGCTTCAAGAGGTTCTTTAGAGTCTGGTTTGGATTGTTTCAAAGATTTCCCATAAGACTTAGGCGAGATAGGGAGAGATGTCAAAGATAAGACTGGCTCGATAGTATATTCTCCCATACCATTTTCTTTGATATTAACCTCTTTTGCAAGATCTTCCATTTTAGATGTGGATTCTTCCTTAGTTGGTTCAATGGAAGATTCTCTGTTATTAGGTAAAAGCTTATCTGCACTTTCCTTCAAGGTGTTGCAAGTTGTATTCAGATCTGCGGGGATAGTAACCTCTACTCCTTCATAAGGAAACTTCAAACATTGATGGTATGTAGAAGGAATAGCTTGCATTTCATGTATCCATGGTCTCCCTAGAAGGATGTTGTAGGCCAAAGGTAGATCAAGCACTTGACAGATGGTATCTTTGATAACTAGACCCACTCTGATAGGTAAGACAATGGTGCCTTTAGAAGATCTTTCTTGTTCATCATAGGGCTTGATAGTTATTTTCTTTCTAGGATCAATAGCCAATTCTGAAAATCCCAATTGTGTGATCAAGCTGTAAGAACAAATATTTAGGCCAGGGCCCCCATCTATCAACGCACATTTGACTCTATGGTTCTAGATCAAGACTTCTATATGCAAAGGCTGATTATGTGGGTGACTCAAGGAGTTGTCATCTTCCTCTAAAAAGGAGATATATTGCAGAGATGTAAGATGTCCAACCATAGTCTGGAACCTATCTAAATCAAGGTCATCAGGAACATTGGAACTGAGTAAAGTGTTATTGAGAATGGCTCTATGAGCTGGAGATATTCGAAGCAACTCAAACATGGAGATTTTCACATTAGTGTGCTGGAGTTGTTGAACAATGCTATAAGACATAGGACTTGTATCCTTTGGATTGGAAGATTTGGAAGCAGCCTTCTGTTTAGAAGCAGATGAAAGATTGAAGGGCACCTTAGGGACATTTGATGAATCTGGGATTTGTCCTTTCAGATGCATTTGAGCTTGTGATCGAGTAACTGCGTTAGCTGAGGAATGATTTTTGTCTCTTCATACAATTGTGATGACATTGCAACTTTCAGAGAGACATGGTTCAACCATATTGATGACAGTATTATTTATAGGGTAGGTATAGTTGACTTTTGCCCCCATATTAGGCTGATAAGTCAAAACTTCTTGACCATGTTTCAGAAACGGTTCTGTGAATGCTGTATGATCATTGTTGCTCATGGGATTGTCAATTGTGATGTCTCCACTATCAATCAGATCTTGAATGGTATGCTTCAAGTGATAGCAACTACTAGTTTTGTGACCTTTACTCCGATGGAAATCACAGAATTCATTTTCCTTCCACCATATCGGTTTGGGGTCCTGAGCATTCAGTTAGATTGGTGGTAAAGAGATGATTTTATCAGCCAGTAGAGTTTTCATAGCTGATTCTAAAGACTCTCCTAGAGGAGTAAATTTTTTATGTTTATCCCATTTTTTGAATTTTGGCTTCCTTTGAGATGTTTGAGAAGACTTTTGCTCTGAAGCTTTAATGGCTTGAGTACCAAGAGTGAGATTGTAGGCTGGTGCCTTTGATGGGGCACGGACAGTGTCAACAATGCCATCTGTGACGATGCCTTTGTTCTTGTTCCAATTTTTTTTCTTGTCTTTAGAACTGGATCCTGATTCGTACTTGTCTTTTTGAAGTGTGATTTCTCCTTTTTTCACAAGAAATTTTTTGATTTTGATAGCATTATCCACCATCTTATCAAAAGATGTATGATCTTGCATTTGTAGAGGATAATTGATTTCTAGAACAAGGTTGTTGATGAAGATTTCAAATTTTTCTGTTTCTGGAATAGATCTGGCATATAGAGAGAACTTCTTCCTCCATCTCTTGAGAAATGTTAGGAATGGTTCCCCTAGATATTGCTTGAGATTACAGATATTGATCATGGTGACTGAGGGTCGAATATTGTAGGAGTATTATTGATAAAACAATTTGATCAACTCCTCAAAAGTTTTGATAGTAGAAGGCAGTCTAGAGAACCAATGGATGGTTGCTCCCCCTACAGATCGAGGGAAGAGACGCATCAGATAGGTTGGTTCGTGCATGAACTCCATTGATTGTGTACAAAATTCTCTGACATGATCTTGAGGATTGGAATGTCCATCATACTTGTCATACTTTGGCATCTCCACTCTTTTTGGAAATGGTGGCATATACAAGTCTTTGTCAAATGGAAAAGGGCATAGAGCTTCCATGGAGAACTCTTTGGGTTCCTTTTCTTTCTCAAGGCTATTAAATTTGACTTATAAAGCATGTATCTGTTTCATCATAGCTGTGAGTGGATTCTCTTCCTCATGTGTAATGATGTCTTCAACATTAAAGTTGGGAGGAAGTTTAGCTCCTTGATGAGCTAATTGTAAAAAGTATGCTTCTCTATCTTCTTTCAAGAAATGATTCATCATTCGTTTGAAGTTATCATCATTCTGATATCAAGCAATTTCTTCAGGTGTGGGTTCCTGATCTGCACCATGTTGAGATTGAGCTCTTTGAGAGCCAAAATTTGTCCCTACTTGAGACATGGTAGGAGTTTGTGGACTCCTTGGATTAGATTGATGAGGGGTATGTTGAGTACCTCCGTGAGTTGATGGAGGAGGTATGTAACTAGATTTCAATTGATAGTTTCCAAGACCGTCATCCTCGTAAAGACCAGAATTGATGAGTTGCTTAAGAGTTGGAGTTTGGAGAGTGGTGATAGATTTCTTGTGAGAGGAAGCTCTAGTCTCCACCATTCACCTCAAGTGAAACAAAAGAATAAGATCTAGATAACCGAAGAATGAATTGAATCAAGATGATCAGATGACACAACCTTGTCAAGGTTTGATTGATTTGAAGATTTGATTAGATGTGGATGAAGGATACTGTGCCCTGGATGTATGGGTAGGTTCCCAAAAGATAGCGGACAAGATATCACAACACTTAGTTGTTTTGATGATTGATTGAAGATTGATAGTTATGACAAGGTTTTGACACAGGATGATAAGGACTCAAATCGATTAAACAGAATGCTGAATCAAATTCAAAAGGCCACTTTAGGAAAATGATTAGATTCTTAATAGCTATTTCTCTATTCCTGACACAGTGATTCATTCGACAGATTCTGAAACTAGGCTGAAAAAGCTAAATATCTGGCAATTTTGACAATTTTTTTACAACATTCAAAAATTTCCCAAATGACACTCTGCAGACTCGTACGACAGTGGGTATGCTGTGAAACGACAGTTGCAAAACTTGTACAAAAATTGCAAGCAAGATTTTGACTCTTAGAATTTTTTGGCATCAAAACTCGTATGACACTGGGTGGGTTATCATACGACAGTTGGGTATCAATGAAATGACAGTTGAAAATCTCATACGATAGTTGGGTAGCAATGAAATGACAGTTGCAAAACTCGTACGACAATTGCAAGCAAGATTTTGACTTTTAGAATTTTTTGGCATCAAAACTCGTATGACACTGGGTACTCAATTATACGACAGATGGGTTTTAATGAAATGACACTTGATGGAAACTCGTATGACTTTCTAACCTCCTGAGATGACTTTTGACTCCAAAAAAGGATTTTACTTCAGATTTTGCAAATTTTGAGTTTTCAGATTTGAATTGTTTGCAAATTTCAATGTCCAGATTTGAGGATTGTGATAGATTTGTTTGTTTTCAATAACCAGATAGATAAACAAGCATACAAAATAGCAAGCATGTGATTTCAAGCATGTCTGAAAACAATGAACAAGGGAAAAAATAACATTGTGCATGAGCAATCAAGTGACTTATTCGTTCTAATCCTCAGAAGCGCTAATTGTGTATGTTCCAAAAATGTTTTGCAATAATGCACATATACCCTATAAAATGAAAATTTGGCCTCGCTAGGGTTTTTAGTAATGGTTTGACTCTGCAACTTTTATGATCCAAAGGGGTGAACTCCAATCCTGACGCACCAGGGTTTTGACACAGTCCAAGAACTTAATCTTCAGGAGCTGCTAGGGAGATCTGACAACCCAACAATGAACCATACCTATGGATATTTCTTCCACAAGGACATTTATATAGTGGCTGTCACTACCATGGTGAAAATGGCTATTACCGCTTGAGGTTCTGTCAATGCAGTTTTCCCTATGAAGGGATTGTCCGCTACGGTTAACCGTCTCTAAAGGTGACTCATAATAGTATACCACAAGGGGACTTAGCTCTCGATCCAAAGTTTTGATATCTCTTCACTTTTAACCCAAATAAAGCAGACAAATAAATCTGACACGCTAAGACAAAGTTTTGCTTCACCAAGGTCTATGATATCAACCCCTCCAGAGAGAGAATGTATCAATCAATAAGGGAAGATGCACTAACCAATTTTGATTCACCAAAGTTCGTGATGTCAACCCCACGTGATCTATCAACCTCTCCTGGGAGAGAATGTATCGATCAATAAGAGAAGACACACTAACCAAGTTGAATGTGAAATGCACTAAGTATCCTCCATACCTACAAGGATTCTATCGTCAAGAAGGATTTCACTAGAAATCTAATCTCTCAAGAATCATGAATAGTGTTCATAGGGCCTAATTACTATGTGAGCACAGATGTATGTTTCCAAAAGCAAATCTACCAAAAGTATCCAAAAAGC
This sequence comes from Chamaecyparis obtusa, assembly GCA_027943335.1. NCBI lineage: Eukaryota > Viridiplantae > Streptophyta > Pinopsida > Cupressales > Cupressaceae > Chamaecyparis > Chamaecyparis obtusa. The sequence goes on along the minus strand of BSBK01004687.1, from coordinate 147,416 downwards.
AGAAAGAGGAACACTTAACGCTTAAATAAAATATGAGATGAGTCTACAAGGTGGAACACTTAACACCTCACACAAGTTGAAAATGAGTCCCCAATTTAGAAAACAAGTGAGTTCCTAAAAGCACAAAAAGGTTGCCAAGTGGAACACTTAACGCTTCTGTCCTGTTGACCCCTCCCCTTTATGGTGCTAAGATTGCAACCATGGGGCAGAATGAGGGGCCGACAGATTAGCGAGTCCAATAACCCAAGATAGCAATCAAGATCAATCACAAGTAATCTAAGACTGCTAATAAATACTTAAGGTGTCACAACCTAGTATCAATTATGCAAGTGTGTAAAACAAAAGCATGAAAAGAATCACCCAAGCTAGACACACGAAAGATTTATTTTAAGCCCAAATTGAAATGTTACTAGATGAAGGAGAATACCTGAGATCCTCGCAATGTGCTTAGTAAATTTTACCTAATTTTTAGCTCTTCTTGTTGAGCTTTTCCATGCAAGCAAGTGACGAACTCTCCAACAAGCAAACAAGCAAACAAGATACGCAACATATATTCAACTTATGAAAACTATAGGGTTAGCTCTAAAAATCAATTATTATCAGCAATAATAACCAACAATTAACCCAAATGACAACTCATATCATTCATTGAACCATGTAAAAAAATAAGTGCATACCCATCACAAAACTTTATTTTTTTTGCTGTATTTGACCTAGTCAACAAGATCTGATTTTTTTTTTTATGATTTTGGCCACAAAAATAGAAATTCAGAATAGAGACCCCTGCTAAAAAAATAAAGAGCTTTCCAAAAATGTAAAAATTTTAGAAAAATCTCTTTATTTGTGCCCTAGAGACCCATTTTATCAAAACAGACTAGTTTTTATAAATTGACTATTTGAGCTATTATATTGTGTCCAAATTTAAAACACAAAGAATAGACCCCCTATAGAATTTAAAGAGATTTATGAAAATATAAAAATTTCTGAAAAATATGCTGATTTGCGTCAAATATTAATTTTTTCTAGAATTTCAAGAAAAAATTATTAAAAATTCAAAACATCTCAGAAAATTCTAAATTTTTTACTATAGCTTCTTTGATATATGTCCAACTTGAAAAAAAAAATTTAAAGCAAAACTCTAAGCCGTTTGAGAGATAAAATTAAATCTTTGAAACTTTAGGACTTTAGCTCCAAAAAAAAATCAAAACTAGCATGTAAAGGTGGGTTGTCCCACGGTGGGTGCCAAAAATATGTGTGTGAAAATTGTACCTGATCTGTAGACACAACACTTCAGTAAAACATTAGAGGTTAGCAAAAATCGTGCAAAATTGCAATCTAATTTAACCAAGCAATTTACTGTCTTCTAGTAGGTGCGAAATTGATGTTCTCAAATTGTAATCGAGATCAATGACCTAGACGACACCTAAATGAAGGATTTGAATGCCAAACTGATATGAAATATGAATGCAATTAAGCTATTTTTTTTATGTTTTCTATGCAATGATATGATAAAAACTTGATATGAAATCTAATCTATATGAAATTGATCTGCTAAAATGATCTAACAATGATATGAAAAAGAATCTAAATGAATGTTAAAAAAAAAAAAAATTGATCTCACAATAGCCTTGATTCGCAATAAGCTTTGATTCTCCAAATTCCAATTCTCCAAAATAGTTGTGCAATTCGTAGACGACTTTGGCAAAGTAAGCTTGCAAAATTATGAGATGAATTATGAAGAGCTAAGCCTTGGTTTTATAGAAATCCAGGGCTTTGGAGGTACATGAGAAAAAACCATAAATCACTCAAATAACTCAGGTTGATTTTTGAGTTATTTTTACATAACAGATAATTAAGTCACAAAAATCATGCAAAAGCATAGTTCAACTCGAATTAGAAGTTTAGATCAACTTTAAAACTCAAAAAGATGTTGAGTTTCAAAAAGCTAACAACTTGCATTGATTTTCCAATTTGAGTTTAACTGGTCCTTGAATGTGCACATGGATAATTATGATTTAATAAATAAATAAAGTGATTTATTCTCAACTTAACTACTTTTTTGAAATAAAATAATTAATTTATGGGTTAATTAACTATTTTATCAAACTTTTATTAAAAACTATATTATTAAATAATGACAACTTGCTTTAATTAATTAAATAAGAATTTAATCAATTATTCATAGGATATTGGATTTATTGTCAAAATTAAATAATACAATTAATAATAGATAGAATTAAATTTAATTACACAATTAAGTGGCAAGATATTAAATCTAATTAATTAAATATGAAAATATTCAATTAATCAAACTTAGGATAAATGTGATTTATCGCCAAATAATCATTAAATTAAAGATAATTATGATGATTAGGAATATTGCTAGGAATATTCCCCAATGCAGAATTTAAGATAATCAATTATGATTCGATGATGTTTAGATGTGCCTTAGGTTAGGACTTTGATGTCGATTTTGTTCGAATTGTTGATATAGAAGATTAATGAACTTATAGCCCATTTTTGGGGTATTACAGGTTGCACCCTTCATATTGACTACAATGATCGTTTCTATTAAGAATTATTTAATGAGGTTGTACTAGTCATTATAACAGCCACGTGACTTGTTGGTTATAAACATTGTTTTGGAATGAATATTTTACCAATAATATGATTTTGATAAAAATCATGTGTTGATATGTGAGAAAATGGTCTTTTATTTAGGCCATATTGGTGCAGAGCACTAAGGCCAAGGAGGAGCACTAGGGTCACTCATGGATAATAAAGGAGTTTTGAAGACAAATAATGACCATGAAAGGTCATATATAATATAATCAAACTAATTTGGTCATTTGATGATGTTTTGTTAGAGTGTTGATCATTTTGTGTAATAGGATCATGAATAAGGTATGTAAGCCATTTTGGCACCTAAGGCTTAATTGATCATTTTGTAGGTTCATAAGGTGGAAATGTATTAAAAGTTTATGTAATACCTGTGTGTGTGAAAATTGTACCTGATCTGTAGACACAACACTCAGTAAAACATTAGAGGTTAGCTATAATCGAAATCGTGCAAAATTGAAAACTATCTAACCAAGCAATTTACTGCCTTCTAGTAGGTGCGAGATTGATGTTCTCAGATTGTAATCGAGATCAGTGACCTAGACGACACCTAAATGAAGGATTTGAATGCAAAAGATGGATATGAAATTGAATGCAATTAATCTATATTTTTTATATTTCTATGCAATAAGAATGATAAAAACCGATATGAATCTATGCTAGATGAAATTGATATGCTATGAATGCAAAAATAAGATTGATATGCAATGCTAATCTAACAATGATATGCAATATGAATACAAAAATAAGATTGATCTCACAAAGATGTCGATTCGCAAGAGCTTTGATTCTTCAATTCCAATTCTCCAGCGTGATTGTGCAAAAATATGAGATGCTTGGATGCAAATTTGAGAGATGATTGAGAGATGAGCTGAAGCCTTGATTTTATAGAAATCCAGGGCTTTGGAGGTGCATGGGAAAAAAAGCCATAAATCACTCAAATAACTCAGGTTGATTTTTGAGTTATTTTTAAATAAAGGATAATTAACTCACAAAAACATGCAAAAGCTAAGTTTTAACTCAAAATAGAGTTTAGCTTTAATTGATAATTGATAGTTGTCTGCTTTTATGATTGTGCATGTTTTATTTATGAATTAATTTAATAATAAAGTGATTTATTTCCAACTTAACTGCTTTTTGAAATAAAATAATTAATTTATGGGTTAATTAACTATTTTACCAAACTTTTATTAAAAATTATATTATTAAATAATGACAACATGCTTTAATTAATTAAATAAGAATTTAATCAATTATTCATATGATATTAGATTTATTGTCAAAATTAAATAATACAATTAATAATAGATAGACTTAAATTTAATTAAACAATTAAGTGGCAAATATTAAATCTAATTAATTAAATATGCAAAATATTTAATTAATCAAATTTTAGGATAAATGTGATTTATTGCCAAATAATTATAAAATTAAAGATAATTATGATAATTAAGAATATTGCTAGGAATATTCCCCAATGCAGAATATAAGATAATCAATTAAGATTTAATGATGTTTAGATGTGCCTTAGGTTAGGACTTTGATGTCGATTTCGTTCGAATTGAAGATGTAGGAGATTAATGAACTTATAGCCCATTTTTGGGGTATTACAATACCCTATATGGATGTCCTTGGGCCATTAGAGCCACTTCAAAAGGTCATGAAGTCACATTGGGTCAGAAAATCCTATAAAGGCTAATACATGTATTAATAGGATATCATAGGCAATTGATGAGTTCAATAGCTTAAGGGTAGGATAAGGGATTTGGTTATGTTTGAGTTTATAAAGGACCATCTCTCTGATGTAATAGGGTAACACAAGTTCAAAGTTGATGAGTTGACAACATGGTTGTCAACTTGAGAGAAAACTGTATTTAGTCTAAAGGGTAACAGTCAGTTTGAGGATAGTTGTTGGGTATTTTAGGAAGTTAGAACATTTTCAAAAGACTTTATCAAGGTTGTGAAAGCCCGAGACAACAAGGCCAAGTTGATGTAACAAGTTTATCTAAAAAAGAAAATCATTTTCTGCAAAATTTGCATTATGTTATTTTGTATAACAGTCTAAATTCCATTAGTTTTATTATGAGTATCTCAATGTTTTGATTCATCTATCAGTGGAATAGATGGGGTTTTGAATGCTTTAAATTATGTTTTTGTTTCATTGGAATCCACTTAGAAACAATAGAGATATCTTGGTTTTAATACAAATTGATAAACCCTAGGGCTAGGGTAATCAAAGGTTTAATAAAATATAGTATGGAATGTTTTTACGTACATCCAAGCCTCACATTTGGTAGGAGGATGGAAGGATACATATATTTTATACCTCTCAAGTTTTAGGTGGCCATGCATCAAATAACACATGCATTGGATCAGAGAAACCCATGAAATGTTGCCTCAGTCTATGATAGAACAGTGGCATACCAGTTTGGTTGAGTTTTGTGTGGTTGGGTGATTCCAAAGAGGATTTTGGGTTAAGAGTGGGTAAAGGGAAGTCTTGAATGTACCCTTGTGGATAGAGGGTAGTGGAACCACAGTCAAGGGTGATTTGGTGATTGTTTTAAAGAATAGATGTTTGACTGTCACAGTGTGGCAGTAAGTTAATGTTGAGTAATCCAAGTGGGTCAATATTGGATTAGGAAGGTGTTGGGGGGTTAAAAATGTGTTGAGATCAGGGAATTTGATTTTGGTAAGGAGTAGAACCCAAGAGGAAGGGCTAGACCCTATTAAGGTCTAAAGGAAGAGTGTGTTGACATGTGTAGCAATGGGATAGACACATTAAGGGTTAACATGTTGAGAGTAGAAATTGGGAAATGAGTAGACTTAAGGGACTTGGGGGATGTTAATACTTATAAGCCAAGAGGGAATATTGATTGTGTCAGGGAGTAGTGTGAAGGATAAGAAATCAAAGATCAATGAGTATGATCAGAACTTACGAGTTAGATCAAGTTGTCAAATGGAAGTGGGAACGAGATTTGGGTCAGGATATTGTATAAAGAATCAAAGTCCAAGGATGGTGGTTGGAATTCAAAGTAGGTTGGAGATTGAGTTATGATAAGTGGACAAGTGAAGTGAACTTGTTCAAAAGTATGTCGTTTAGGTTACCAAAGTTAGGGATCTTTATTGAAGCCTTTGAATTGAGCCTAATTCCTTGAGGGGGTACCATCCTTTTGTGAATCCATTGAGTTGAATTAGTGTTCCTTAGAGGTGTGCCAGAGGGTTTTGCATCACATATCATAATAAAAAGTGTACTATTTGATTTGGTCATAGTTATCCTTGAGTTAGGCATTGCATAGTAAATATTTGTTGATGGTAATTGTCTATTTCCAACTAATTCTGCAGTTTCTGTTGAGCTGGGCATTTGTGTTCATAGGACATGTTATCTTTGAAGGGAGTTTTCATTTTTCTTGTTGTATCCATTATTTTTTCCATATCAATACCTTCTCATAATCCTATGTGGTGTTGGGGCTACAGTAGCACGGATCGAGTATTTCCTGTGGCTCAAATCACTATTTTGGGACCTATTATTATGATTATGAGGTTTTGGGAACACTGTTACTTCATTTATTTACCAATAGTTTTCATATCAGAATCAGTTCATTTTCTAGCCACAAACTCTACCTAGTTGACATAGTATATGTTGATATTTCATATGTTCCATACTAGTTTTTAGATGAAACTTCACTTTCTTACCAACTTTCTCCTTCAATAAGTGCTTTGAAAATTCACATTAAATCCATGTAGAGAATTCCTTGGGTGGTAAAATGACATCCTTTTTAGTTGTTAGTATCTTCTTGGTGCACCTAGACCTTTTTTGGTGCCCATGTCACCTTTTTGGGTCATTCTGGAAAATATATAGGATGCCAATGAAAAATAGGCTACAATTTTGAATTTTGGGGGTCAAGGAAAAGTCACATCTTTTACACTTGGTCAGGTTGTCAAAATTCAAAGGTGACAAACAATTTCATGACAGAGATCTTTTTGGGGAATGGAGATTGTTCAATGGTTTAACTTTGATATGAAGATATAGTGTAAGTTGTTGTGGATCTAAATTTTGGGGATGCCTTGCAACGAGTACTTGAGAAAAGGGTAGAGTGCATGGTGAGGGAGAAGTTTGATGATTTGATAAGAGTAAAGAGAATCAGACTTAGGTTGGCTAGTATAACAGGAAGAGGATGTTTGAAATGCCCACAAGGAACAAAGGAAAGTAGAAATGGGAGGAAAGGCAAACTTTGACAAGGAAACATGAAAACTTATACAAAACACAGAAAACACCCAATAGTATTCTAAAATTGGAATTTTCATAGACTTGAGTGTAGTTTGGCTTCGACAATGCACATTAAGGCTCATACTTGGGAAAAACACAAAAATAAAAACCCAAATTTTTCTTAGATTGTTTATGAACAAAGTTCACAAGAAATCTAAATGAACAATCTAAGAGGGACTCTATGAGAAAAAATTACACTAAAATATTGAGTCATAATAGACACTACCTTGTGTGCACTTCTCTAAATCATTGCTTCGAAGAGAATCCATGGATTGGAAACCTTGAGAAATTGATTTAGAGCTCCCTAGGCATGGAGTGCAAGGGTGTTAAGAATGCTCTCAGCTAGAGCTATTAAGCCAATAACCTTGCTAGTAAACCATGCAATGGGAGATTCAAATGAAAACAAGGGCAAGAATGCCAATATCCCCAAGAATCAAATGGAAATGAAAATGCAATTCAACTATGCTAGAAATGGAAATACAAGCTATGCTATGAAAGTAAATATGCAAGTATTACAATCCAAGCTAATTAATCTATGTGAGCTAATCTAGAGTATGGAAAAAGAAACTAAGCTAATAAAGCATAAATATGAAGCTAAGCTAAGAATGAAAGAATGAAAGATAAATGTATAAAGATCTCCAAAATGCTCCAAAGTCTTCAAAAGCTCTAAAGTCTCCAAGAAATCCTACAGCATAAAGTTAGCATAAAAAGTTGGGTTTTTAGAATGAAGAAGAGAGCTCTCCTTTTATAAGAAATGAGAAAGAATGGACCATGGAGATTAAGAGGCAAAAGATTTAATCAATGGTGAAGCATCAAAGAGGAGAAATCCATGTGCACAAGTATCCTCCAATGAGAAAATAAGAGTTGACTTTTGTGCCCATATGAGATAAAAAGTGCTTTTCTTCTTTTTTTTAAATAAGAATAATGCTTTATTTGTGCAACTTAGGATAAGAGGAAAAGTGGGGGCTTTTTATTTATTAAAAGGGGAGGGAATTCCTTTTAAATAAATAAAGACTTTAGGATAAAATGGTTAGCCCATAGAAAATAATTGAATAAATGATAAAATAGGATTTGATCAAGAATAAGCAATTGATGATTTTAGCAAATAATGCTAGAAAGGGGCTAATAGTCTAGATGACTATTTTTGGATGATTACATTTTCCCCTCTTTGACTAATGTGTGATCAATCTGGGAACACATTACGTCAAAGAATAGATCAGCCAAGAAGGCAATAGATAGAGATTTGACTCCAAAAAATGAAGTGCAGAGAGAGAGCAAATCCTGCATGGTTAGCCTACTAGCGACAGTACTGAACACTTAGGAAAGAGATGGATAGTATCAGAACTCAAGACGAGAACTAACATGTCAAGCACAAAGATAGATCGATCAAAGCAAATGGAATGGTCAAGCATATGCTCTAGAGAATAGTCGATAGGATATGATGTGTTTTCCCCTTTGAGATCGAAATTGAAATCAGGTAGAGGGAATGTAGAAGCAAGAGCAACATGATCAAATCACTAGAAATCATAATTGAAGATGAAAGATGATAGGATAACCATCAAGCAGTGAAGCTATGCCCCAGTCAAGACCTTAGAGAGAGATGAATGAAATGAATGAAAGACTAGAAGGGTGAGAGAGATGGAGATGAAGAAATGAAGATGCCCCAGTGAAGATCGAAGGATCAGGCCTCAAATGGTCAGCCAACTGCGTAGAAGAGGGTGAAATGCAATTTTGATGATCAAGGTGAACTCAGATTTTGGTTTCAATCTTGAAATGAAGAGAAAATGATGTGATATGAAAGACAAGAAGCAAAAGACGTGATTAGGAAGAAGTGAAAGGTGAGCATAGTTGACCGACAGGTCCACAAAAGATGAAAGGAGAGCTCTCTCCATATGCAAGATGAAAAACTAACTAACATGAACCTAAAAATGCAAGCTATTATGAAAAGTGGTTTACTTGCAAGGTCACAAAGCTATTAGACTCTAATATTCATCATCGAGCATTATTGGTAGCATCGCAAGATCATAAAATACACACTAGTATAACTATGTGGATCTGAATATGATCTATATCAGATAGGAATGTGGTAATCCCACCTAGGCACCAAAGACATATAAGTCGAGATGACTAGTGCAGTGAGATTCCCTAAGTTTGATATAGAAAGATTATGTTTGCATCAGGACATAAGAAGGTCAAGATGGCTATAAGCATGCACTCGCATAAAACAGTCAAGGATAATACTTTGTAGATCTTAAGTGTCAAGTGGATCAAGCATAAATGCTAATGACAGTTAAGACCAACAAAATATACCCACAAGCAGAAAAAGCAATAAAACATGTTCTCATGCCCTCAGTCTTCTAGCTATGCATCATCAAAAACTTCTTAGGGAGAGAACACTCATCAAAGAAATCATCATAGATAGCACACAAAGAAATAAAGTCAAGCAAGTCTCAACAAGTCAAGTGTTTAAGTGCATGTGTGTAGATCATAGAGTCAAACTTTGAGTATCACATTTGCTAGTGAGAAATATTGCATCATCTAGACTATGCGTAAGATATCTGATAAGTGTTAAGAAACACTCGACGCTGGGGTAGTGTTGAAAAATACAATTGGGGTGGTGTTGAAAAACACCGTTTGCAAGGTGCCTAAGAAACCCAGATGCACAAAGAGACCCAAGATAAGCTAGAACAACATATGCCCCCTAGACTAAGACAAGAGTCAATTATAGGCTAGAAGAGGCAAAGCAGAAAGTGGAGTGGAGGAGTGCCACGCAAGACTGATAGACATAGGTGCAAGGGTCTCAAGCAGTGCCTATTTCTAGGTTTTCACCACTTGATAGATTTTTTCAGGACTTTTTTTTTTTGTATTTTTTGTATTTTTTGAATTTTTTGATTTTTTTGGTGAGACATCAAAGCACCTATTGCTAGTTTTCACTAGGATGCTCATTTTTTCAGTACTTTTTATGCTTTTTAGGATTTTTTCAACATTGTATATGATTTTTTTTGGAATTTTTTCAGGATCAATAAAATATATACAAAGAGCTCAAGAACCTTAGGCATAGAACTTCTGCAATTGTAGAACATTGATAGGCTCGGTAAGCTCTGCTTCCTCTGATGTAGATAACTGATAGGCCCTGGACCTAAATGTTGTTGTTGTGATGATAGAAGGCCCCAACTAGTTCGGCCAATAGTAACCAACCCTAAGAAATTCTTGAGCTAACGTAAGACCGGTAGAATGTGATCCACATATGCCATCATGAATTTCAGCTAGCACCTTGTCTGACTCCTCTATTTCTAGATGCTTAAGGAGAGTTTCATCTAGGTCCTTCTTATACAAGTCACTAGAGATGAGGACAAAGTGTGAGGTATGGTGGAGGATTTGGTGGTCCTCCGTGCACGGTAGATATTCAGGAATAATTTGATCTGGTAGATATGAAAAGATAGTGGCATAGGGGGACAAATCCGCAGTGAAAGTGTAGGCAAGATAAGGAAACTCTTCCACCAAGAATACAAAGTATGATTCTTGTTCTTCTATTTGTAGAATGGATGCCAAAGCAGTCATGACATCAGCCACCTTGTTCTTAGATTTGTGCTTCTCAATATCAACCTTAACCAAAAATGCCATATGGGGAGGCATCTTTATGAGCTTTTGCTTGACAGGTTTTACCCTTGGAATCATTTTCTCTAGAAAGAATGTGGCAAATTGTTCTTGATTTGTAATCTTTTTAGGTTCAGATACCACCATAATGTGGTTTTCACCATCTGACCATTATTTTTTTCTCTTGATTATATGACAAAGATACTTGATAACTGATTCCAACATGTTTGTTGCAAGTTCACTGGTGGAAGAGATAGTAGGTTCAATGGCTATGAAATCTAAATGTATGAAGGAGAGTGGAGTGATAGGTGCAAGAGCATTTATGTGAGGGATTTCATCTCTGGTGATGAGATAGGTTGAGCCTATAAGGTCAGCTCCAAAAGTGTCAAGATCTAGATTTGTCATAGAAGGACTAGTGTGGTCCACTAAAGCAACACGCAGGACAAACTCATCAGACCCTATGTGAGACTCATCAACTACGTCGGGTTGGGCACTATAGGTATGAATCGCATCAACATCCATATCTACTATAGAAGATCCATCTGAGAGGGTATCCCATTCATATTCATTGGAATCTGTTGTTGAACTTCTTCTGGGATGTTTGCACCAAGAAGGTTTAGGACATCTAGAAGTAGAGGCACTTGTGTCATTGTTTGTAAGATCTGCTCTTTCTAGTAACCGCTCAATATTCCTACATTGTCTAGCTGTGGGATCAAATTCATTATCTCTAGACATAGAAGCTTCAGTTGAACCATTTTTAGGCATGCATTCTCCTTCCCAAAGGAGTGAAGTAGAAGGAAGATCATCTCCCATTTGAGCCATAGTGTGTAGTGGTGACTCATCTTTATCTATGTCTAAATCATTGATCATGGGAGCATTTGTAAAATAGTTAGGGAGGTCATCCTCAGCACCATATTTGAGACTTGTTGTATCCTTAGAGGGTCTACCATTGGTATGACTTAAAGGCTCAACTAGGGCGTGACCATTATCATTTATAAGTCCTTGACCTTGATAGCCCATTTGCTGCAAAAATTTATAGCCTTTACCATAGCACTTAGGGGAAATAGGAGTAGCAATTGTCGTACTATCCTCTTCTTCTCTATAGATCCACTCTCAAATAGCTTGTTCTTCTCTTTCTACTTCTAGAGGAATGGATGAAGGAACAAAGGTATCAAAGATTGTCATAGCAGAAGCGGAAGGCTTCATCTTGTCAGAAGGTCTACCATATGATCTAGGAGAAGTAGGCATAGCAGCAAGAGAGTCTAGTGTGTATTCACCCATACCAATACTCACTATCTTTAATGTTTGTTTAGCCTTAATCAAGGATGCACTAGGATCATCAGAAGGTTTATTGTTAGGAACAAACATCTTAGCAGCAGCAAGAGTATTGATAGCAATAGTATGGTCTCCAGGAATGACAACTTCAGTGCCATTGTATGGAAATTTGACGCACTTATGATAAGTGGAAGGGACAACTTGCATGTCATGGATCCAAGGATGACCCAGAAGAATGTTATATGCAAGTGGGATGTCTAATACTTGGAACCAAATATCTTTTGTGACAGGGCCCACTTAGACAGGCAGTGTGACAAGACCTTTGGAAGATCTTTCCACTTCATCGTAAGCTTTTATAGTAATCTTCTTCTTAGGATCTACATCAAATTTTGACAATCCCAACTATTGCACCACATGAAAAGAAACAATATTTAACCCTGCACCATTTTCTATCAGGACTCGGTGGACTCGGGTGTGGTAGACTTGAACTTTGATGTGTAGAGCAAGATTATGGGGGTGACTAAGAGATGCGTCATCTTCTTCAGAGGAGAGATAGCAGGGAGATGAGATATGGTTGACCATAGCCTGGAACTGATCCAGATCAATGTCATTAGGGACACGTGTTGTATGTAGAGCTTCTTCAAGGATTTCTCTTTACGAAGGGGATAACTGAAGCAACTCCAAAATGGATATTTGGGTTGGTGTCCGTTGCAAGTGGTGGACAAGATCATAGCTAGAGGTGGCTGAAGGAGCTGCTTGTTTGGAAGACAAGGTTTGCTTGGGATCAGGTGCAATTTTAAGGATAATTTTGGCTTTCCCCCTAGTCATAGCATTCAGTGTGTCACTTCGAGAGGATGAACCATCCAATGTTTGCAAGACCAACTTTGGCTTGCCATGATTGTCATTATCATATTGAGATCTCATCATAAGAACACTCTCGACGGGCTCTACCATGTTTATCATAGGTGCATCACTAGCATATGTATAGTTGATCTTTGCATCATGATTCTTCTTATTTGTTTGAGAAGATTCCCCCTTGTCATGCTTAGGTAGAGGGTCTTTGAAAGTTGTGTGATCAGAATTTTTAACTAAGCCATCTATGAGAATTGTGTCATCATCAATGAGATCTTGAATATCATCTTTAAGCTTGAAACAATTGTTTGTCTTGTGTCCCTTACTTTTGTGATTGTGGTAGTAATGATCTTCTCTCCACCAATCAGGCTTAACTAGCGAAGCATAGGGATGATCAAATTTAGGAAGCATAAGATGTTTGTTGGCAACCAAAGTCTTAAGAATCACATCGTATGGTTCAGCCAACTTGGTGTAAACTCATCATTGGTACTGCTTCTTAGGTTTGTCTGCATTCTGAGGCTTAGGAGCACTATGAGTGTTGGTAGCTTCTTGTTGTTTTGTTGTGTAGATAGCATTAGAGAGGTTGAAAGTAGGTCCTTTAGCTTTTGGGACATCTACAACCCCATCATTAACAACATACTTGTTTCTATTCCAAGGCTTGTTCTTGTCTTTGCCATTGCCTCTAGTATCTTTATTAATAACAATATCCCCCTTTCTAATGGCCACATCCTCAATCCGATATGCACTTTCAACCATGTCATTGAAAGAAGAGAATAGTTGTTTCCTTAGATCATAATACAACTCAGGCACAAGAGTGTTGACAAAAATATCAATCTTTTCTCTTTCATCTAGTTGTCGAGGATATCGAGAATATAATGACCTCCAATGTTGTAAGTAGCAAAAGGCTCACCTTGGTTTTGCTTTAGAGCACTAAGATCTATCATGGTGATAGGCTATTGGATGTTGTATGAGTAATGCTAGGTGAAGCGTCTAACCAACTCATCAAAAATTTTAAGAGGTGGTGTCAACTTGGCAAACCATTCTAGAGCTTGTCCTCTCAAACTTCTAGGGAACAATCGCAAAAGAAATATCTCTTCATGAAGGAAGTCCATGCTAAGAGCATAAAAGTGATGCACATGGTCATGGGGGTCACCGTTTTCATCATACTTGTCATATTTGGGAACCTCAATATCCCTAGGAAATGGGACCATGTATAGACTTCTATCAAAAGGAAGAGCACAAATGGATTCTACGAAAGAAACCTTTGGAGGTTCTTTTTCTATTGCAAGTTGAGCAATATGTTGATTCATTCATTGCAATTCATCCCTAAGGATTTCCAATTTAGTTGGTACTCTTTCTTGAATGATTTGGCGTACATCATAGCTAGGAGGGAGCTTGTATCCCCTAGAAGTCATGTATTGAAAGTATTGATCTCCATTTCACTCTAAAAGTTTGTGCATCAAACATTGGGAAGACTCATCTTGTTCGAATCTCAAAAGTTCCTCACTAGAAATCTCATCAGTAGCCTCTTCCTCATGATGAGAGGGAGGAGGTCTAGGAGGTGAGGAAGGCATAGCAAAAGTTTCTCTTGGAGGAGATCTAGGTGGCGTGTTGTTACCATTGTTGCCACTGTTGCCAAAGAAAGGTCTATTTTCATAGCTACTAGTCCCAGGTTGTTCATGGGACATCCCTCTTGAATTCATGCACCTAGCAGCTTCCATTAAGCTTTTACTATACTCTCTATCCAAGAGTGTTTGGTTATCTCTTTTCCTAAAGTGATCTTGCATACGATGATATTTCCCTTGTTCACTCATAGTAAGTGAGACACTGTCTGTGTTTTTGGGGGTTTTAAATGTAGAAAAGAGGAAGCCTCCTTTATACCATGAGGTAACCTTAGAATCCTCAAAACTAGCACTAGAACTGTTGTTGCTAACGGGTGCTTGTGAGCATCTTGTTGGAGAAGGTAACTATGTATAATCAAATGGAGGGTGACTCCCTTGCTCAAATTGAGACCGAGTTGTGACCGGCATGAAAAGAATTGTTGGCTGACTAATAGAATGAGACAAAGTTGCTCAGATATTGAGATAAGCAAAGCTAGTAAAGATCACTTGTCAAAGTAGAACAATAGAGATGGCTCGTCAAAGGTGCTCAAGCACTTACAACAATCAATTGACTTAAGCCAAGAGATGAGCAAGAAGCTTGATTAGCAAGTAGCTATAGAGGTAACCGTAATGTGACAAGTGATCAAGAGTAGCATTTGTTAGGCTCAAACCCAATAGTTTTAGCTCATTTTTTTCAGTCTAGAACAAATCTAAGCATGTAGACAACAAGCCAACTTCAGATAAGAACAAGAAAAGACACTCTACGACTGGTTAAAGTTCAAGTTTAGCAACTCTGGATTGCAACAGCAATAATACAGCAAAAAAAAATTTGTGCGATAGTTACCAGGCAAACAGTGCAATAGAATATTGTAGTATGATATTTGGCTGGAAGCAGTGCGACAGTTATCAGGCAGGTAGTGCGACAGAGTTTACAGTATGCAGGTGATATAATACCAGGGATGAAATATCGCACAATATTTATCAAAAGGGTGTGTGATGTAATTTCAAGATTGTACAACTCTTGACCAGTGAGTGTAAAAATTTTAGTTTTAAAGGCAATTCGATCAAAGTAACAAGCAATTTGTTCAATTTTGTTGATTCCAAACACAGTGATAGTAGTAATCAGACAAGTTTGCAAATAGTAGGGGATCAAACATGTCATAGAACACTTGCACAAGGGCAAAAGCAACCTTGTCAAGACAAGCACTTGTGATATCAAAGCTATAAAATCCTATGAATACTACTGTGATGTTTGATATTTGAGAAAGTTCACACGGGTAGATCACAGTGAGAACACTTCAAGCACTTATTAGCCTAAAGGACAAAGGCTCAATACTTAACAACTTGACCCACACTTGATGCCCCATTGCCTCACACAAAGTGGTTGCCCACAATAGATATTGGCTTTTTCATGGAAGTGCCAATGACACAACCAAAGGAACATAGATGGTGAGTAATCTTGGGGTGATCCGGGTTATTCCACTTGGATCAATCCTTGCACCAAGAAGCTAAGAGGCAAAATAGGGTGGCCTCTACCTATGGTTCTTAGTAAGGGCTTCCATTTGTAGTACCCCTCTTTCTCCTCAAAAAGGACTGGGACCTCATGGCCATAAGAGTACCTTAAGCATTCTTGCTCAAAACTTTCCTCATGGTCACAATCTCATAAGTACTCACATCAAGTGAAGACAAGTACTACGCCTACCAAGGTTTTGTGTCCTTGATGGCCTTGAGTTTATAGTGGGTTGGAATAGCTCGATATTAGCTTGTCCCCACTTGGGTCATTCCTCTTGATTTCTCAAGAGAAAGCCTGCTAAAGGATTCTAATCTACACAAAGAATGGATCAATTTGTGAGGTTCAAGGTTTTTGTTTCACCACAAGGGTGAAGAGCATACTCCCCTATCTCAAATTTTCTTCCAAAAACACCAAGAAAAGGTTCAATTACCCTCTTGTTTTCAAAGTCTAAAAGTGGGTTAGGATTTCAGGTTCACCACCAAGGTGAAGAGCATAATTTCCTACCACCAAAAGACTCCTACAACAAAATCTTAAGTGCCTAAGAAATGAGACAACTAGTATATGCCGCACTTAAAAGAAAAGTAAATAAACAAGCAATTGGTTGTTTTTAGGTGTTGGGAAGCCCTACAAAAATTAGTACCTTTTTCCTTTGAAGCTTTGACATGTGATCTTTTTAGCAAATTTTTCAAGCAAGGAAGGTACTTACAAGCACAACTTGTTAGTCCCACAATGGTTAGCACATAAAAAATTAGATAATCTGCAAGTAAAATAGTTGATCAAATGGAAAAATTTGAAAATGAAACCAACATGGTTGGATTAGGCTCGGAAAGAGCTTTCCAATGATATATCACACTTAAATTTTTGATACCGTATGTGAAAATTTTTCAAAAATGGGTGCCAGTTTTCCAGAATGGCATGGATTTTGAAAACACTGAAATTTTCAAAAAAGATAACAGAAAACCCAAAACTTGCAAGATAAAAAAAAAGAGCTAAAAATAATCACTTCCAGGTCTGCACGATATTTCTGTCAGAGGAACAGTCGTGTGATATTTCGCTCTATACTGGTGCAATAATATGTCTCTATGCAATAATTCCTGCTACCTGCATGTGACAGAATACTGAACAACAGTGCGACAATTTGTTTCAAAGAGCACGATACTTTAACTAGTAAAGTATCGCACTACCATATAGAGAACTATCGCACAACACTAGAAAACTGTCACATGATAATCTGAGACAAAAAGAACAAAGAGCCGAAACTAACGCTAAAATATGATGAAAAATTAATGAAAATGTAGAAAAAGGACAAAACAATAATGTTCTACCCCACGATGGGCGCCAAAAATGTACACACTAAGATGTGCACTTCTCTAAATCGTTGCTTCCAAGAGAATCCATGGATTGGAAACCTTGAGAAATTGATTTAGAGCTCCCTAGGCATGGAGTGCAAGGGTGTTAAGAATGCTCTCAGCTAGAGCTATTAAGCCAATAACCTTGCTAGTAAACCATGCAATGGGAGATTCAAATGAAGACAAGGGAAAGAATGCCAATATCCCCAAGAATCAAATGGAAATAAAAATGCAATGCAACTATGCTAGAAATGGAAATGCAAGCTATGCTATGAAAGGAAATATGCAAGTATTACAATCCAAGCTAATTAATCTATGTGAGCTAATCTAGAGTATGGAAAAAGAAACTAAGCTAATAAAGCATAAATATGAAGCTAAGCTAAGAATGCAAGAATGAAAGATAAATGTAGAAAGATCTCCAAAAGGCTCCAAAGTCTTCAAAAGCTCTAAAGTCTCCAAGAAATCCTGCAGCATAAAGTTAGCATAAAAAGTTGGGTTTTTAGAATGAAGAAGAGAGCTCTCCTTTTATAAGAAATGAGAAAGAATGGACCATGGAGATTAAGAGGCAAAATATTTAATCAATGGTGGAGCATCAAAGAGGAGCAATCCATGTGCACAAGTATCCTCCAATGAGAAAATAAGAGTTGACTTTTGTGCCCATATGAGACAAAAAGTGTTTTTCTTCTTTTTTAAAAATAAGAATAATGCTTTATTTGTGCAACTTAGGATAAGAGGAAAAGTGGGGGCTTTTTATTTATTAAAATGGGAGGGAATTCCTTTTAAATAAATAAAGACTTTGGGATAAAATGGTTAGCCCATAGAAAATAATTGAATAAATGATAAAATAGGATTTGATCAAGAATAAGCAATTGATGATCTTAGCAAATAATGCTAGAAAGGGGCTAATAGTCTAGATGACTATTTTTGGATGATTACACCTTGCACACCATAATTTCCTCTTTTATCATCATTAAACCTCTTCTCTATGTGGCATAAATGACCTCGAATGAATGTTTGAATGGCTCCCAACCTATGAGATAGATTTGCAACGTGTACCACTTGATGGTTTCTTGCACCTCCTCTTCCTATTTTGTGAACCATCTTCTTTGGATCCCTTGCAATGTGAGAATAGTTGGCACAAATGCGTGTGCACACACACACACAACATATCCAACCTTCACCTATATATAATATGCACAAGTGATGAACATACAGATTTGTCTAAGAACTACTGGGAGCTTGCCCTGCAACAAATGTACTATTGTGAAAATTATCACAAGTCCATTTGTTGTTGGGTCTAGCTCCCAGTAATTCTTGGTCAAGTCTTCATGTTTCTCATCTGTGCATATACCTTCTCTAATCAACTCTTATTGGCATAGGTGAAGGTTGTATATGCACAGGTGAAGGCTGATCAACTCCCATCTCCTGTTTGTATCTATATGTTATCAAAGCAGCTCCATTGAGAATCTTATCTACTTGAGACATTTGAATTGTTAAAGAATTTGTTAAAGAAATTGCCATTTGAAATTTTATTCATTGGTTGTGTGATTAGAGAAGGTATATGCACAGCTGATGAACATGCAGATTTCATAATAATACTTTGAATATTATTTTGACCTCTTCTCATAACAATAATAATATTAGATTGTGTTTTACATGATTGCATTCCCCAAATCATTACTGGCAAAATTTTGAATATATCTAAATGGAATACTTTGTGCCTAACATACTTAAATGGAATACACTAAGAAGTACCAAATAATGAATTCTCAATTGTTGTAATGGCAAAGTATCAGAACCATCCATTTCTAGAACTTGATTTTATATAGTCTTAATGATTTTTCTATAGTCCTAATGATTTTTCTTATTTCTTGGACCTTTTGTCCCTTTTTTATTTCCTATGTTTGTGCTTGGTGACATGATTTTGAACATTGTCAACAAAGCATGTTTCTTTTTTTTATTATTTGATTGATCCTCTCACCTTTCCTTACTTTGTAAATTCCATTGTCCCAATCAAGTTTTGCAGTAATTTTTTATTAGGTTTCATGATTTTGATTGTGGGGTTTCACATTGTTTTTAGTGGGGTCCCAATAAAATGTTGATTACTTGCATAGTCTAGGAACAATCAAGACTAAACTAACTTCCTCTACCTTAAATGTCAATGATACAATACAATAATGACATGGATATAATAAAAAATCAATATACAATCATTTTACTCCATTCTCAAATTAATAACACATCTTACTCAGTATTTTAATTACCAAAACTATAAACAAATGTCCTTATAATGCTTGTAAGAAACTTTGGAGCACCTAGGGCACAATTCTAAGCTACACACAGACACATATGTGCGCACACACACACAACATATACAACCTTCACCTGTATATAAGAGTTGAATAGAGAAGGTATATGTACAGGTGATGAGCATGCATATTTTCCTAAGCACTACTAGGAGCTTACCCTGCAACAAATATACTATTGTAAAAATCATCACAAGCCCATTTGTTTCTAGGTCTAGCTCCCAGTACTGCTTGGTCAAATCTGCATGCTTTTCACCTGTGCATATACCCCTTATGTTGATGATCTTGCATTCCACACATAAGGTAAAGGTAATTTTTTCATGTTTACAATCTTGCATATTTTTCATGTTGTCTTCTACATAATTTGTAGCATATGTTGTTGGAATTAGGAGAGATAGGAACTAAGAGGGGAGGGGTGAATTAGTACCTTCAAAATTTCACTTGTAAACCTTTCAGATATATAACTGTAAACAGTGATAACCGACCAAAATAACTTGAATCTAATTGCATGAATCAATCATCCATTTAACTTAAGTAAGTAAGCAACATGAATTCAATATCACAATCACATGACATAAGTATTTTGGTAACACAGAAACCCTTATTAGAAGGTAAAAATTATGGTGGGGATGACACCCACAATTCCTTCACTACTGCAGATAGAAAAGGTTTTCCTATTAGGGCTACAAGTTTTGATCACTTCTGGTGATCTCACCCTGTTAGGAGTGACATATTAGATCGGCTAGATCTACCTAGTTATAGGATTTTAACAACACTAATGAAGTGTGCACTCGGTTAAGAGATTTACATAAAATTGTTAAGTCTACTCTATTAAGAGATTTTATCCAAAAACTCTATTACAATTGTAAGAAAGCAATAGGTAATTATCTGTTATTTGACAACTTAATTGTCTGATACAGATCTATAAGCTCTAATAAAATATCACCTTACTTTTGATGAATCTCTGCTCTGAACTGCTCGATAGCCTCTGCTGATTCTACTCAATATGAATTCCTCTATACTCGATTTTGCTTTGTTAACTGATAAACTTGAAGTTAGGAAATTGCTTCAAGTGTTTCATGATTCATATATCAGCTCACACCAAAAATGATGTGAACACACAAATATATAGTGTTATGTTTTTGCCACTTTAACAAAATTAGGTTACACAAAATAGTCATAACCCTAAGATCTACGGGGTACAATAATAACCTAGATCAATTATTACAAAAGATATATATTGAATTTAATGAATATCATCACATTAAATGTTCCTCAATCTTGGTAAAACATTTTATAAACCGTTGTAACCATTTTCATAGAGGAATGTGCCATTTCTGATTACTATGCCATTTCCTATGATCCTCAGTAAACACTGTGTAAACTGATCGGTGTATACTGCGATACTTGATGTTTACTGTCTGTCGATGTCGGTGTCTGCCGGTGCTTGGTAAACTATCTGTTGCTCGGTATATAAGCTTTACCGACTAGTCCGTTATGCTTTATGTTACCGATTAGCTCAATGTAAGTAACTGACCGATATCTTTACACACCTTTTGTACTAATGACAACCTTAAAATCTCAATAGATATAACATATGTATCATGTAATTTTTAGCTAACTTAAGATAAATGATTCACATATGCAGGAAATTTAACCCCTTTGATAAGGATCCTGCACAATGACATGGATCAATAGGTATAATTCAATACACCCTATAGAAATTATTTATTAATTTCTTGATTTCTCTTTATGCCCATCTTCATTGAGTGGTTTAATAATAAGGTATTAACTTACTCATGATTTAACAATACTACCCTCAACATCAATTTTATGGCCAACTTCATCAACATTACCCTCATTTAGAAAAATATCTCGCTCCTTACCAACTATATATCTCATTAGATGGACTGCAAGAACAACCAAATAGGTACTTGTCAGATATGTCTTCCTCAAATGAGGGTAATGTGTGAATGGTAGATGAAAGTTTGACATGCAGTATGACTAAAATAGGGAGATCAACTAGAGGTCAAAAGATTAGAAAAAAATTCAATAAATGCATACATTTTTTTCTTGTTGAAGGGGGGTCATGTTATTATGATCATGAGGCCAAAGATGACATCAAGGTGCCCTTTCGGTACACACATCTTGAGAAAGAATGGGTACCCAAGGAGCTACCTCCAATTAACACTGATTTTTGTGTTAACAAGAGGATATATCACATAGCTCCATCCTCATTACATGGTTTGGGCCTATTTTCCATGGATGGCATAAAGGTATGTTACAACAAAGTTGTTGAGTTGATGGAGTATGTCAGACCTTGTTACAATTACAATGATTAGATGCGGATTGTTCAATAAAAAAAAGCATGCATAGGTATGCGCTGTCAACAAATTATATACAATGGAAATAAAAAGATTAAAGTAAAAGATTTTCTATGTACATTGATGGGAGACCAAAAGAAACAGGGAATATTATGGATTTTATAAATAGTACATGACCTAGGTCAACTAATAAGCAACCCAATTGCATATTTGAGGTGCGTGAGGGGAATCATTTTTTGTATGTGCAATAAAATCAATAAATGTAAGGGAAGAAATGCTAATAGATTACCATTTGAATCACATAGATACAAACAAAGTTACTATCATGGGGGTGGTAAGTACTATATACCATTTAAACTAACCTCCAATTTATGACTCCAATATACCATTTTATTAATAAGTTTTTTTTGCTAGGCCTATTGCTTTCACTTTGCTGAAGTTTTTATATTTAATCTTTGTCACTGGATGACATGGATCCACCACATGATAGAGGCCATGAGGATTCTCCTCCCACCCATTCTTAAGAAAAGGTAAACCTTATTGTAATTGTACAAATTACATAGTTGAAATTTTTTATATTATTATGTTCTTTTCTTTAGGGTTTTGGAGTTATTCTGATAGTTTTACTGATATTCCTGCCACAAATTGATGTTTAGGATAGGGGGAAAGCACCTGCAGAAACAAAGGCAATAGCTACAGATATGGATGAGGATATCCCAGATATGCCTAACCTAGTAAATATGGTCAAGAAAAAATTAAAAAAAAGTCAGTGTAGAAATTCTTGCCATTTTGGTCGATCCAAATCCAACTGAGGAGACGTTGGTGAGGAAAGAGGAACTGATGCAACAAGCACGTTGTTATGAAGTAAGTAGTAATGAATCTTTAGTTATAACAAAATTTCAATAAAGATTTATATTGTATACTCTTTTATGTCATGAACTAAAATATGTATGTGTTCTTCTTACAAGATTTTTTGTGTACTCAAGCAACTACTCGCGGACATCACAGTGAGGCCAATACTAGTACAACTCCCACCTCAGGTAAAATAATCCTTAATTTAACAAGTTACAAGGAATTTTTTCTTTGGAACATTCACAAACTTCATTGGACTTAATGATTAGAAATGTACATTTTTCATTGGACTTACTAATACCATAGATACAGCTAGAGGAAAAAGTACATTTACAACTAATTCAAAATTTCTAAGAAAATCTTCACTCAAACTTTATTGAAAGCTACTCTTACTTTTATTATTTCAGAATGTCTTTGCTAACAATGTATTGTTCAGGTCATCAAGTGCAAGTGACTCCTCCTACAAGGACCGACCCTCTAAGATTGCCGACTGCAATATCAGCAACAAGGAGGGTGAAAACATCGACGTCTTCATAGTATACACTTGGTAAATCCTTGTTTTTCTATATTTGGTTTTGTGTTAATTATGATTTGATAATTTGTACTTTAATATTAGGTGCATTTCATAGTGGATTAATTCTACACGGTAGGAGATACACCAGCTACTACGTCAGATACAGATCAGAGTACCTGTATTGGTGATAATTCAGCATCATTTCCTACATCTACCCGTGTTGCTAGCACGGGAGTTATGCAGACGTCATTGTTGATGGCCGATAAAGAAATGATGCCTTTAAAATGTATTAAGCTTATAGGTACTTTAAAATTATTATTATTTATATTGTAATTGTAATTTACTTATTCATAACAAGTTTTGGATTAATGACCCCATGACGTTTTTGTAGGGAATGATTATTTTTTTTAAATGCTTTATGACTTGACATTAAAGATATTTGGTCCCACCATACGTATAAGGTGGAACATCATAAGTGAACTAATCCTATCCCACTATTTTTATTTCATATCATTAATTGGTACAATATTTTCCTTCCATTCTATTTCTTTTACTATATTAAAGGTACACAACTTTAGTTAAATTTTCCATCTAAAAATTTTGTGTTTTTTCTTAAAAGGTGGAACTTACAAGATAAAAAATTAAAAGAACAACTCATAAAAGATTTAGAGCATGAGTTTGGTAGTAACATTTTTTAGGAGAAGATTTTTTTTGAAAAACTTGCCAAACATCTTAAGACTGTGAGGGACTCATATAGAAGGAGTCTAGTCCATAACCCAAACTACAAGCGTCCTCCCTTTATTTTAGTGAGGCATTGGAATGAATTCATTTTGGATACAAAGGAGAAAGGGGATACTCAAACAAGAATTACACCACCAAATGAGAAAAGAAGGTATGTGATAGTATTAACTAGTAGAACGTAATTATGCACTAATTAGTGATCTTTATATCTATATAATCTAACATATTTCAAACTTTTCATAGGTTGCAGGACACATGAAAGGCTACAAAGGCTAGACTACAAAAGATTGGCCGGCACAAACTTGGCTCTAGTGGTTATTTGAAAGTTCAAGAACAAATCGTAAGTAGCAGTAAATGAAATTCTAAATCAATTTTTTTATAAATTGCAAATAATTTTGTTTAATCAAACAATACCTAGATAATTCACAATATTAAGCCAAAAATGCAAGGCTCAGAATTTAATTTAGAGGCCATGGAAGAACACAAAAAAATTTCCTTCAAGGAAGGATATGAAGTTGTGGCTGAACGCCTACGCCAAGTTTCCAGTGGCCCAACCCAAGAGTCTCATGCATCAGTTCAACAAGTAAATAGGCCAAATGAAAAATATTTGAAATTGAATACTTGAGCAACAATCTATTTGATGTTAATTTTGAACATAAATTGACTATTTTTGTTTTAAAAAAGCAAACAATGTGCATGACATCGCAATGCAACCTCGTAATTCTAACACAGAACCTGTGCCGCATGACGAAGGCTCTGATGTGAATCATAGTGTCGATGGAGGTGTTCATTTTCTATTGAAAATTATTTATGTAATTATCAATACAATTTAACATCTTAAATTGATATTGGTGTAACATTTTTTGTATATATTTTAGAGTTGTGTGTGTAAGTTTAACACCTTCATGAAATTAGGATAATCAACTACAATTATAGAAAAATACAATGCAAATTTAAGCTAAGAATTGAAATTAACATCCATGACATCCCATGGTTCTCTAACTAAGTTTGGTAAGTGAATCTCTTAGCCTATTCTCCACTAGTGACAATCCTAGAATGAGAAATATGATAGTACAATGCTTAATCTAGTTCTCAAAATGATCAAATGGATACAAAGATGATTCAAATGCTCTCAATTGCTATGAAAATGACTATAATGGTGATGCTTTGCAAATGAATTTCTAAGATGATTATTGCTCTCAAAATGCCTCTTATTTATAGTAAAATCCCAAGGGTAGGGGGTAGAGTGAATTAATCATGATTTAGCCTTGGTTGAGTCAAAAACTTTGCAATGTTTTTAAATGGGGGGACAATTTAAATGTTTGTCTCAAAGGTTTGGACAAAAAGACAAATTTGAGTGGATGAGATTCAAAGTTGAAATGTGTGATTGAGATTCACCTATTTTGGAGTGATCCGTGTGCTTTTGTTGCTCAATTCTCATTGGTTGCTCAAATGTTATTGAAAGATATTAGGATTAATTAAATTCCATTAATAATTAAATTAGCCATGTAAGGGAATAGGTTCAATTTTATTTTTCATTTAACAACTATACAATTAATTGATTAAAATCAATTATATAGTGTTTTTTACCCCTTTAAGCTTGTATTTAATTATTTAATGTCATGATTTGATTTTTCCTTTGATTTAATGATTTTGTCCAATTTTGATTTATAAATGTCCATTTTAAAATTGATTTGATCCATCTTGATGAGAATTAGAGCATTTTGATAAGATTTTTCCATTTTGATGATTTTTAAACACTTGTCCATTTTTTAGTGTTTACAAATGCCCCTCTTTGAATTGAGGTGTGAAGCTCATTGATTCAAAGAAAATTTTATGTCCTGATCACTTTTAGGTCTTGATTAACTAATACACAACTGATTTAGGTCCTGATTTGATACCTGATATGATTCATGATACTGCCTGATATGATTCAACATTTGATATGATATACCCCACTGATAATAGTTCAAAAAATTTGATGCCCTAGATTCACTAATGTTTGATTTGATACTCTTATGATGCCCCCTTAGAAATGAAACATATTGATCGCTTGATTAGAAAATTATTGATGATATTGATTGATTGACCCAATATGTTTTCATTTCTGAAAAACATTGATGATATTCCTGGTTTCAACAAATGCCCCAGTTTGATTGATATGTGATATAGGTCATTAGGTGAAAAATTACCTCAAAATTAGGTCAAATTATCTTAAATAGGTTGAAAAACCTAAATTTACCATTCATTTTCACTTTTCACCGTTGAGATTTTGCTCTGATCTTGAGATAGCTGATCACGATGGTTGTGCCTATTCGGGAGCATCAATTTGAGAGAGGTCATCAATATTAGAGACCCTTGGATTGCGGACCTCCAGTGAGTGTTTTTGAACCTCTTTGTGCATTTATTGCAATTTTTTCCACATGTATTACATTTATTTCATGATTTTGTAGTTTAGAATTTGCAAAATGTCGCGTACTATATATGAAATGCTACGTAGAACCTTAAAACAATGCATCCGCGCATTTAAGTGATGCCTCTGCGTAGTTAAACGCCACTTAGGATAGGTAAAATGTCACCTGATCAATTTTAAATGTCACGTAGAACTAGGATTTTAATGCCAATTTATAGATGATTTTTCACATGATAAACCCTAGGTTTTAAATGACGCCTAGGCATTGATAAAATACCACTTGGAGCTATAAAATGATGCGTGAAATGTGAAGTACCACATCTGAGTAATAAAGTGTCATGTACACAATTTTTTTGCACTACCTAAGGTTAAATGCCACCTCCTAATAGGCAAATGACACCTAAAGGATTTTGAAATTTTTGAAACTCAAACTTGATTTTCTAATAAAAATTTGATGACTCTGGATAATTAATTGATTTTCCAAGATAGATAGGTCTATTGTAGTTAAGAAAAACAAGTGATTAGGATATAAGGATAATGGTACCAATGAATGTTTGATTTGTTAATCTGATAAGATAGAAAAATTGATTAGTAGGTACTGATCAGTGTGAAAACTGATAGGTAGATACTGATAATTTGTTCTCAAGACATAGAAACACAAACAAATGGTACTAGGTGTGGTTGCTTAATACTTTGATTCTGATAGGATTGATTGACTTAAAATGATTCACTAATATAGAAAATTGATACGATTCCCTTGATTTGCCAAATAGGCACATTTTTGTAAGCTTTAGATACGGATCATTGCATCTTGGGTTATAGATATAGGTCAGGCTTTGACCCCAGTAGAGTACCATGTCATCGAGATGTGTGGCCTCAGTTTCCTTCTTGATATCCCATGGTTTTGGCTAAACCGTGGTCTCCTTACAGTTATGGTAGAGAGATGGCACTCTGACCACAATACCTTTTATTTACCTTTCGGGGAGATGACCATCACTCTAGAGGATGTGTATAGATTGCTGCACATTCTGACCCGGGCTGAGATGGTATATTATGATTCAATCTATGATAGCACAGTTTGCAGATGGGTATTTGGAGATAACACCATTGATGATGACAATAACACGTGGGTGTAGTTCACTTCATTTCCCACTTTTCCAACAGTTCTAGGTGCTCTGATAGGCAGATTACTACTTCCCGACTGGCGAGGTCATGGTTTTTCTATTGGATGGGGTCGTATTCTCAAGGATTTTCTTGCACAACCTTAGTGATTCGATTGGGGTTCTTGTGTCCTTGCACATTTATACCATGATTTACATGAGGTGGTGTACAAATCTAGTGCTTCTTTATCAGCAGGTGCAGTGATTCTTCAGTTGTGGGTGTGGGAGCATCTTCCCATCACTAGGCCCTTGTCAGATCAGATCCATCGATGAGGTTTCCCTTATGCATTTCTATATAGCGGCATAGTTGTCCAGCATCATCTGGGAAAATTAGATTTTTGGCATTGTAGGATTGATGATATGGATCAGGTTTTCTGGAGACCATATCTATTTTGTGAGGGTTGGAGGGAGGATGATGACGAGCTCCCTTATATTTTTTCTCCATGTTGGATGATTGGTAGATCTATGAATGTGATTGAGTGATTTTGCTTTGGTCAAGTTTCTAGATAGTGTGACAGGGTTCAGGATATGTCACAAGGCATGGCCTTATATGCTTGCATTTAGGCAAAGCGATCTATGTGGGGTGCTCAGATTGATTTCAAATTTTCTTGTGATCAGATTGCCCAAATGATGTTTTGCAGATGGGATATTTTAGTGCATGTAGAAAATGCTGGTATGTCTATAGAGTTTAGAGATTGGTGGTCACGGAATAGGTTTTTGAGATTTACCAATCTTGCAGAGCCTATTCTGGACAGAGATGAGAGATCAGAGGATGACGAGGGAGATGATGATGGGGATGATGGTGGGGATGATGGTGGACCTAGGCATAGTCACAGAGGACAAAGAGCTACTAGAGCTATGGGTAGAGGATGAGATGGGCCACATGTGTGAGGTGGATATGTTAGGGACAGAGCTAGAGATGATAGGTTGGTACATCAAAGACCTAGGTTTGTTCATCCTAGAGCTGCATTGGTACAGGGACAATAGAGAGTCCAGAGATAGGTACACATTAATGTTACTAGATAGGTTCCTGGTGGATAGGATCCTTTGGTTTAGTTACAGTGGGTTGCATTGGCACAACAGGATTAGATTCTGGCACAGCAAGTGCCTCCACAAGTTCCTCAGTCTCAGGATATGGGTCAGACATATTAGACTGCTCCTAGCATGGATACGATATTACAAAATGTTCGGTCATTACAGACAGGTTTATCAGCTATTGTTGGTAGATTAGATCAGGTAGCAACTATGATGTAGTATTTTATGACCATTATGACTCAGAGACCTAGTATTGCTAGCACTAGCCAGACTCCTCCTACTTAAGATAGATCAAGTGACAGGGGTCCACATGGATCAGGTGTTGGTGATGGATCAGGTGGTGCCACAGGATCATGATTGTTGATTTATGATGGATCTCCTCATTGATGACTTTGTTGTATCATGTTGATGTTGTATTTGATCAGAACTTAGATGTACCACTTTGTTGATGACATTGTATCTCTAATATACAGATTTGATAAATCATTGATGTTATGACATTTATATGATGATAGACTTTCCTTGATTCTCTTGATGCTTACATGTGAGATTACCTTTATATGTAGCTATATGTGATGTTTTATGATGCATTTACTTTTGATTATGCTATGGATGCAATGTATCTTATATATGATATAGATAGATGGATGCAATGATCATGTAATTTTGATATGCTTTTCTAATTTTCAATGTATGGATGCAAATGCTTTATTATGGAAATATGGATATAATGAATGCAACTATGTTTTTTTATTTTTGAATGTATGCAAATCTTTGACTAAGTGTATGCAAATGATGTATGAGTAATGAATCCTTTCTCTTTTCTAATTTCCTGATATAAGGATAATGACTAATGAGTAATGCTATGTAAAAGAGAATCTCACATGATTGATTTGAACCAAGGATAAATTGTTTAATTGAACCCCCTTTTATTCTTGTTTTGATCAAGCTGATTAACTAAACCCCCTTTTCCCTTGGAAAAATAACTACAAACCAATGCATTTAATCTAACATGAACATGCAATGCAATGCAACTAATTGTCACTAGCTGTTAGCAAAGAAATTCCATAGAAAAAAAAATTCATCATTGAGCATTATGGGACCGAAAAGAAAGTACAACCATCACTAACCACATCATGATGATATAAATACCACTTTATATCACTTTTGGTAACACCTTTTGGGAAACTAGTACAACCCTCACTAGTTGGATGACCAACTATGGGAGTATGAATACCGGTTTCAATGGATTCAATGTTGTAAGTGGATTTTCGTATTAAGATATGGAAGATCTAAATAGCCAAGGTATCCATTTGCATAAACAAGAAAAGGTCAATCCTCCACCTTATATGATAGTCCTCGATGGTTCTTTGATGACCATGTCGTTAGATGAATTCACATAAGTTGATGGATCTTCCTCAAGAGAGTCACTCAAAGACAAGAAAAATATCATGTCTCCATCATGGCCAATCTAGTCGGAACATCATCAATTAGCAAAAAAGATATGATAAAAGCCAATTCAATAAAGATCATCAAAAAGCTTCAAGTGTTTTGCAATTTATCAAGATTTTCAAATAGAATTTCCAAACATTCTGATCTTTTCAGTGTTGTCAATTTTTAATTCTGAATAATAAAGTCAATGAAGGCTCAAGGATCAAGTTGTGGAATCAAAATACTTGGGTGTGAACACTGAACAATGATATCCATCAAAGGTTCAACAAAAATCTCTCTCTTCTGAAGCTCTGATAATTCCCTCTCTGATGTTGTGACCAAATGTAGCACTAATTGAATCCATTTGTACCAAAAATCCAATCCTTTCCTGCCCCCAAGTGATAAATGTCATCGTGTGACAAACTTAGGGCAAAAAGACAATGCAACAATGCAGCTAAAAGCTTTTATTATGACTATGCACAAATGATGAATGCAATGAAGATTTACAGGTGAGATGATGAAAATGCAATATGTACACATGCAACTAGGAAAGACTTAAGGGAAAAAAAGGTGCTTGATTGCCAAGTTTTCACCTTTCGGGTTTATTGCTCTTTTTCTCTTTTTAATTTTTTTCTTTTTGCTACCAGGACGCCTATTGCTAGGTTTTCACCAAGGCACTTTTTTTATCTTTTCCATTTTTTTTTTCATTTTTTTTCTTTTTGAATTTTTCTCAATGTTTTTGATCTTTTTTATTTTCTCATGTACAAAAGTGATGCCTGAGTCATTGGATACACACTCATTTGATACTCTTTCTTCTAATACTATTTCATCTGATTAGGTATGGAACCTCTTTAAATGGATGTTGTTAATGGGCTCTTGTAATTCTTCCCCATCACAATTGGCTAGTTTGTAAGTCCCTGTTCCAAATGAAGAAACAATGATGAACAGATCAAGCCAGTTTGCCTCCCATTTACCCTTCTTCTCCCTTTCTGCTTGATTTTTAGGGTTTTCTCTTAGCACTAAGTCACCTACTTGAAAAACTCTCAGTTTGATATGCTTATTATAGTTTCTTAAAATCCTTTTTTGATAGACTTTCAAATGTTCATAGGCTTGTGCTTGATGTTCTTCTAACAATTCCAATTGTTGAAGTTGGGAAACTCTACAATCCTCATCTATTATTAATCCTTGCAATGATACTCTTAGGGATGGGATTTCAACCTCCAAAGGTAGAACAACTTCAGCTCCATAAACCAATGAATATGGTGTAGCTCCTATAGGTGTTCGGATGCTAGTTCTATAGGCCCATAATGTCGGGTTGATTTGCACATGCCAATATCTTCCTGATTTGTTTACCGATCTTTTCAAGATTTTCAAAATGTTCTTATTAGTAGCTTCAGCTTGTCCATTTCCTTGCAGATAATAAATGGAAGAAGAGTGATGTGTAATGTGGAAAGTATCACAAAGTTCATCCACATCTTACTTCTTGAATTGTGATCCATTGTCGGTGACGATGGCATGAGGAATACCATATCTGCAAATGATGTGATTGAGAATGAACATGGAGATTTTTTTTCCCATGGCGGTGATCAAAGGAATGGCCTCTACCCATTTAGTGAAGTATTCCATAGCCATGATGATGCACTTGTGCCCATTGGAATATGGTGGATAAATTACTCCAATCAAGTCAAATCCCCATTGATAAAATGGCCAAGGTGTAACAAAAGGATGTAACTCTTGTGCCGGTACATGTATCATGTCACCATGGTATTGACATTTGCTACATATTTTGACAAAGTGACAAGCATCTTTCTCTAAGGTTTTCCAAAAATACCCCATGTGAAGGATCTTCTTAGCTAGGTTTAAACCACTTGAATGCAACCCGCAAATGCCCTCGTGAACCTCACATAAAGCTAACTTAGACTCTTCTTCCTCTAGACATCTAAGTAAAGTTCCATCAAGACCTTTTTGATACAATGTGTCGGAGAGAATAATGTAATGGGCTAATTATCAGATGAAATTTCATTTTTGGGCTCGGGATTGGTCTAAAGGTAACACTTGGTCTTTGAGATATGTATATATAGGGTCGTACCAAGGTGAGTCATGTCCATTGAGTAATGCAACAATTTGGGTATCTAGAAGGTCAAATGTCAGTTTTGCCAACTCTTCCACCAAGAATTCATATCTCTCATTTTGATCAGGTTTTTGTAGTAAGGAAGCCAAGGTAGCCATTGCATCAGTTGCTATGTTCTTCTCTCTTGGAATATGCTCAAAAGTTATCAAAGAAAACTATTTTTTCCAAGCATCAATCATTGTCTTGTATGGAATTAGTTTTTCATCTTTGGTATTGTATTCATCATTGATTTAATTGATTACTAATTAAGAGTCTCCATATACTTGTAGCTCGGTGATGTTCCATTCTAAAGCCATCTTGATACCAATGACTAAAGCTTCATATTCAGCTATGTTTTTGGTACATGGGAATAATACTTTGTATGACTTGGGAATAGTATACCCTTCAGGGGTAATCAATAATATGTTAGCCCTAGAACCTCCTTGTGTATACGATCTGTCAAAGTACAACTTCCATGTCTTGACTTCCACGTTGACAATTGCTACATCCAAAAAATCCACTTGAATGGTTTGCGTAGAAATCAATGGATTTTCCGCTAAGTGATCTGCTATCACTTGTCCTTTTATGGCCTTTCTATCTACATACTCAATGTCAAATTCACTTAATATCATGACCCATTTTTCTATTCTACTCATTAAGGCAGTTTTTCTAAGCAAGTATTTTAGAGGATCAATATTTGCAATAAGCTTCACCTTGTGCATCAACATGTAATGTCTCAATTTTTGTGAAGTGAAGACAACTGCTAGACATGCTCTTTCCATGAATGTGTAGTTTAATTCATATTTGATCAATGTGCGGCTCAAATAGTAGATTGCTCTTTCTTTTCCTTGATCATCTTCTTGCACCAAAAGAACTCCTAAAGACCTCTTGATTGCAGATATGTACAGCAGCAATGGTTTGCCTTTGATGGGAAGCATTAGAATTGGTAGATTTATTAAATAATTTTTCAACAAAGTGAAGGCTTTGTCACATTCTTCATCCCATGTGAAAATGGTATCTTTGTGTAGCAATCTTGTGAATGAATGACATTTTTCCACCAGTTGAGAAATGAACCTTCTTATTGATTGTAGCTTCCCTTGAAGAGACCTCATTTGGCTTATGTTCTTTGGAATTTCCATATCCATTATTGCTTGAACCTTTTTGGGATCCACTTTAATGCATTTTGCGGAAACTATGTAGCCTAACAATTTGCTGGATTGAACACCAAAGGCACATTTTTTTGGATTAAGCCTCACGTTGAATTGTTCCAATCGCGTAAATATCTTTTCCATAATTTGCAAGTGGTATTCTCTTTGATGTGATTTTTCCAATATGTCATCCATGTAATCCTCTAAAAAGGTGTGCATCATATCATGGAAAATAGTGATTGTTGCCCTTTGGTAGGTAGCTCTGGCATTTTTTAGGCCAAATGGCATTACATTCCAACAAAAAGTACCCCAAGGGCATGTGAACATTGTCTTTTCTTGGTCTTCAGGTGCAATTTTAATCTGATTGTATTCGCTAAAACCATCCATCGATGAATACATAGAGTGACCAGTTGTTAAGTCCACTATTGCATCTATGCTTGGAAGTGGGAAGTCATATTTGGGACATGCAAGATTCAAGTCTCTAAAGTCTTTGCATACGTGAATGGATTTGTCATGCTTGGTGACCGGTACAATATTGGATGTCCATTCAGCATAGGCAATTTCTCTTTTAAACCCCACCTTCAACAATTTCTCCAATTATGCTTTAACTAGGAGAGAGCTACATGTGGGTACATCTTCCTCAACTTCTACTTGACGGGATTAACCCTTGGTTTAACATTCAAATGGTGCATGATGAAGTTGGGATCCAATCCCAGCATGTCATCATAAGACCATGCAAATTTCACTTGTTTTTCTTAGAAATTTTTGATAAAATCCTTTCTTTCTAAAGGTGTATGTGAAGCTGCTAGGTGTATGAATTTAGGATCTAATTATGTTCCTATGTTGACCTTTTCCATTGGCTCTATGAGAATTGGTGACCTTTCTTCCTCATGTGTTGGTAGGGTATCCAACCTCTCTTCCTTAGGTTCCACAGTTGGGTTTTCACCATAGGAAACATCCTTTATCTTTACTTTTTTTGGTTCTAGTGCTACCACATGGTGGTTTTCACCACTAGAAATTTTCATTTTTTTATTATCTTTTTTCATTTTTTCTCTTTTTGGATTAAGAGGTTGGACCCCCATTGTTCTCATCATGTTCGAATCAAACTTGTTGGTGAAAGAGGGCTCAACCGCGTTTAAGTATTGGGTTATCGCTTGGTCATTTGGAAAATATAGTAGGTCACTTGTTTCAATTAGTTCCCAATCAATAAGGTCAGGATGCATCAAGGATAGAGAGTCAATGGTCAAAGTATCATCAGCTAGGTCTAGGGACATGACCTCATTGGATGGTTCATACATTGTATCATTAAGGTCAATAATGTGAGCTTCCTCAAGGTGGTCCATGGAAGAAGGATCAAAGTCCTCTTCACTAGAGTCCTCAAAGACTTCTCTAAGAGAGAAAACATGTGGGGTAAACCTACCATATGAATCATCCCACCATAAATGTATATAAGGTTCACCTACCCATTGATAATTATGTGCTTTCCCTATGAGAGATTCTTGTGGATCCGGTTGTATGTGTGTAGGAAGTGTCTCCGGATCTGCACTAGCTTGAGTATTGTCCTCTAAGACTTCTATGGGAAAGAACACATGTGGGTTAAAATTAACATTCACATCACTTGCCCATGAAGGTATCTGAGGTTCCCTTACCCATGAATGAGTAATAGGTGCTTGCCCTATGTCAGATTCTTGTAGATCGTGTTGTATGTATGTAGAAGGTGTCTATGAATCTTCACTATCTTGAATTTGTACTTTAGGGACATTAGCAAAAGAGTTTATTTCAACGATCTCTTTATCATGGCATGAGTCTTCAAATAAGGTGTCCCACTCATATTCTCTAGAGTCATCACTATCAACATCAGATTCCACCGTGTTCACTTGTGGATAGGAATCATGCATGGGGCTGGAACTTTCTCCCTTGTGCTGGTAACCTACCCCTAGTTTTTCTTCATTTGACCTCCAAGAAGGTTCAATGGGCTCTAGAAAACCTCTATTTCTTTTACCTAAGGGTCATCTCCCCTTATATCCCATTTTTTGCATTATTTCAAACCCTTTTCCATATTGGTCAGTTTGAATGTTAATGTGCTAAATTCTCCCCACGGGGGTATTTGAGGTATCATTTTCATCTTGATAGTGCCATTGGAGAACTTCATCTTCTTCTTTGTCAAATTTTGACTTGTCACTTTCTCTTACAAAGTAAGAATTATATTTGTGAGGAAGATGTGCCTTAGAAGGTTTCCCATGTGTTCTTGGAGATGTAGGTAAGTTGAATAGGGAAACAAAATATTCCCCTATTCCCTTGGAATTGATTTTACATTGTTTCTCAAATGTGTGCATCATCTCACTCATTTTTTTGTAATGATCCTCTTTAGCTTTGTCTTTCTCCTCTTTGGTGGGTTTGAAAAGTTTTACTTCTAGTGTCAATGCTTTATCTGAATTTTCATTTGAACTTGGACCCCCATAACTCACTTTCTCCTTTCCTTTAGTTGATGTAGTTGAGTTAGTTCAAGGAGGGTTTGAAGTAAAAGTAGTACTTAATGTTAACTTAGGATCATCCGCTTTAATGTCTTCAATGGTAGCCCTCAGAATAATCCCTTCTCTATTATGAGGAATAAATAACTTGTGAATCGGCTTTAGTGCATTGCAATATTGGAAAGGATTTGAATCCCCTCCAATTTTGATCTCCTCACCCATGTATGGAAATTTTATACATTGATGATACATGGAAGGAACCACTTGCATCTCATGTATCCACGGCCTTCCCAATAGGATATTATAAGTTAATTTCATATCTAAGACTTGGCATTTTGTGTCCTTTTTGACAGGTCCAACTTGAATGGGAAATATAATTATGCCTTTCAAAGACCTCTCTGCCTCATCATAAGCTTTTATGGTAATTCTCTTTGTAGGATCAATACATGACTCAGATAATCCTAAAGAATTAACAAGGCTCAAAGTACAAATATTAAGACCAGCTCCCCCATCTATGAGAGCTCTCTTGACCCTATGTCTTTCAATCAAGACTTCTATATGCAGTGGTAGATTTTGGGGATGGGTGATCGACATGTCATCATGGTCTAAAAATGAAAGACAATGTGGTGCGATGAGGTGCCCTACAATATTCTGAAACTTCTCCTCTTCCAAATTGATAGAAACATTAGTTTCCACTAGAGCTTTCTCTAAGATCTCCTTGTGATTTGGAGATAATTTTAATAACTCTAAAATAGAATTTTTGCTGGAGTCTTTTATAGTTGATCTACCAAACTATATGGCTTTGCTGTTGTAGACAGTTATTTTGCCAAAATGTTGGATTGCGGAGGACCAATGGGTTTTGGATTAACCCCTTGTAGGGTAATCCTTGAAGTCTTCCCCCTAGTGATAGCATTTAATGTTTCTTCTTTGGGTTATCCCTTGATCATAATAGTATTTACAACATGCTCATCCTTGGATAATGTATTGATAACGTTATCATAATGAGGAGAAAAATTGATATTGTTGTTGATTTGCTTATTCCCATTGGACGGTTCACCTTTCTCATGGTTATAAAAAAGGTTGTTTAAACGTTGTGTGATCTTCATTACTTTGAGGCCCTTCTATAGTGATCAAACCATAATCAATCATATCTTGTAACACATTCTTCAGTTGTAAACAATCATTTGTGGTATGTCCTCTATTTCAGTGGTATTCACAATGACAATTCTCACTCTACCAGCTAGGCTTATTTTGTGGCTCATAGGCTTGAGGTCTAGGTAGATCAATGATCTTATTTGTAATGAGGGTCCTCAACACCTTCTCAAGAGGTTCACCCAAAGGTGTGAATGTTCTCTTGGGAGATGGTGCCAAGAACTATTTAAACTTGTTACCTCCTTGATTGTTCCCAAAGTTACCACTATTGGTATTGCTATTGAAAGGCACTTTGGGACCCTGATTTGCATTGTTCATCTGATTAGGTGTTCTTGTGAGAGAAAAAGGAGTCACTTTTAAATTATTAGCATCAACAACATCATCATTGACCACTCCTTTATTGTTGTTCTTCAACCCAAACCGATTATAGTTGTTAGAAAAGTTCTTATTTTGGTTGTTATGGTTGTTGTTGGAGGTATTGTTATTGTAATTCTTATTGTCCTTGTAAAGTTTTAACTCTCCACTCTTCACTAATACCTCCTCTGTGGTCACTCCATTTTCAATAAGATCTTGGAAGGTCTTAGGACATTGCATTCTCAACCAATAATTCATCTCATTACTCAAGCTATTGATAAAGATATCCATCTTTTCTTTTTCTGGTACACTCCGAGGGTATCTAGCAAATACGGTCCTCCATCTTTGTAGAAAGATTAGGTATCCTTCTCCTTCTTTTTGCTTGGTATTACATAAGGTGATCATTGTAACTTTGTGCTTGATATTGTATGAATAGTGTGCTATAAATTTAGAAGCCAGCTCTTCAAAAGTTTGAATGCCAGAAGGTAATTTTGAAAACCATTCCATGGCCATACCTCCCAAATTCCTAGGAAATAATCTCATTAAATAAGTTGTATCATGCATGAAATCTAAGCTCAGATGTTCCTTCGTATTTGTCATACTTAGGAAATACTACGTTGATAGGGAATGGTACCATGACTAGACTCTTGTCAAACAAAAAAGGACATAATGCTTCGATTGAAAAGGGCTTTGGAGCCCCACTTTCCTTTATCGTGTCCAATTGCATTTGAAATAACTTAAATTGTTTAGTCATGATATCGATCGGGCTCTCTTCAACTTTTGGTGGTTTAAGTTGATTAACATCATAGTCGCAAGGAAGTTTAAGAATTGTTCGGGCTAGGTCTAGATGTACTTTTCCTTGTCTCTTTCCAATGCTTTCTCCATGAGTTTCAAAAAGTATGGGCTTTGTATAGCTTCACTAACCTTTTTGTTAGTTGCATCATCAACGGTTGGTTCACCATTGCCCCCATTATTATTGTTGTTAATCCCTTGACTGTTAGGGTCTATTCCTCCATTATTGGTATTACCCTAATTTTTTGGGTCAATACCTCCATTGTTGTTATTACCCAAGCTACCGGAGTACATCATGTTGGTTTCCACCTCTTGAACGAGTGGTTCTTGTGGTATTCTTGGGGTTGTAAAAGTATCACTTGGGAAAGGAAGCTCTTGTCTTAGATAAGTTTCATCTGCTTGCAAGGTTTTATTTACATAATATGATCGAGTGAAAGCCAGCATGAGCATACAAGCTCTTGAATATGGGCTTGATCTTACTTGCTTGTGGCCAAATCCTTATAAAATTTCCAAAATTACTCAAAACCAGGATTTCTAACCAGGCAGGATACTAGAACAAATAAAATAGCCAAAAGGGTATCTGAATATGAAATCAAAAAATTTTGAAACCCTCAGGAAATGCTCATTGTTTGCCCTTTTTTGTTTCTGGGTGTCACTTGCCAGTGTGTAGGCGTGACTTTAAATTTGATATGCGATGACTGGAATCTTCTCAGGCGGCACTCTGTAGTTGAGTAGGTGGCTTTTTCCTATTGATAAGCATGATTTAAATTTTTCCAGGCATCACTTAAACTGTCACAAGTGTGACTTCATTATTGATAGGCATTTTCTAAATAGTCACAGGTGTGACTTCATTGTGCATGCGCGGTTTTTCTATCTATGCAGGCAGCACTTTGCAGACCAACTTGTAAATTTCAAATTTTAAAAATTGTAAGATCAGATCTATAGAATTTGCTTGCTTGAAAATGAAGTACAAACACAACACACACATCAAATTTGCACCATGTCCCTAAAACCACACTAAAAGTGTATGTTCTCGATCATTTTTCACAAGTATCAACAAGAATAGCTTCCAAGAAAACTACCTAGAATCAGATTTGGCTTTTAACATGTTTGGCTCTATGAGGAAGCTTACTACTTGTCAGGATTTAATGAATACTTCCGTTCTAAATCATGTCAAATTCTTTTTCCCACTTGCGGGCTTCCCACATGCACAAAAGCACAATTTGGCACAATCCAAAAAGACTACTAGAGGAAGTGAAGAAACTTGCACACAACCTAGTCACTCCCCTATTAAGGAAGAGTGTATTTTTTTTTATAGTGGGTTGGATAGTATCACGGCTAAAGTGATTGTCTCCTACTTGGGTCATTCCCTCTCACCATCCTCATAAGGAAAATCTCAGGAGGCAGGCCCT
Organism: Chamaecyparis obtusa; assembly: GCA_027943335.1. Classification (NCBI taxonomy): domain Eukaryota; kingdom Viridiplantae; phylum Streptophyta; class Pinopsida; order Cupressales; family Cupressaceae; genus Chamaecyparis; species Chamaecyparis obtusa. The sequence goes on along the minus strand of BSBK01004687.1, from coordinate 108,128 downwards.
CTATTGTTCTATTTTAACTAGCATGTATAGAAAAGCAAGATATTGAACTTAATCCAACAAGTTTGGGAATTTGGTTCACTATGAAAGTGAAGAGCATATCCCTATTGTTGTTCTTTGTTCCAAACACTTCAATCAGATTTTGTTCTTTTTCAATCTCTTGACAAGGAGATTCTTAATAAACGAAGTGTTTGGTTAATTCCTCCCTTCCTTTCTACCAAATTGAACTAACATGTTTGTCTTTTTGATCCACTTCAAAAAATGGAGAGCATATGCCTAATGCTTGTTCAATTTGACAAATAGTAAGGTTTTTCTATTAATCTAGATTCGATGAATAGCCACAATTTAAGCAAATGCAAGCTTGATTTGATGAATACCTCTTTTTGTAGCTAGCAAAGGCTACATGCTTTTATGAGGTTTTTGGCTTTTTAATTTTCTCACTCACCTAGTGGTGATTGTTCTAGCTCCCTCCTCCAACAAGTTAGTCCAACAAAGCCATACAAAATGAGGGAACAAAGGAACAACAAAAATTGTAATTAAGTGTTTTTGCCAAAGATTTTTCCAAGAAATTTCAACAACTTAATGTAAGCAATTTTAATCCAAAGTAGGGAATTTATTCTTGTAAGCATCTAACACTTTAACGTAATGAGCATACAATTTCTCTTCTAATCCCAAACTTTCTAAAATTGCAGCACTATGAATCTCTTTTTCACATTTAATTTGGATTCTTACCTCTTTGCTTGCTTGTGTGACTCTGCTTTTTGGTTTCCTGACTTTTTTGTGTTTTCTCATTTGCAGGAAAAAAACACAGATAGAGAGTAAGAAAACAAAAATTAACAATCTGATAGCAAATTTAAATGAAAAATGCTACGTGTCATTTATCAGCTAAAGCGCATCAATTAACAATTAGTGGGCGTGACTTTAAAATGCACAGGCGTCACTTCCCAGTGACTCAAGCAGATTTTAAAGATCAATAAGTGTGACACTTTAACTGACATTGCGTAACAGAAAGTATTCAAAGCAGAAAATAAAAAATACTAAGCATTAATTAAAGAATACTAGGCGTGATAGTTCACAGTAAATTGTGTAGTAGAATTCATCACGAGCGGCAAAGTTCAGTTGATAGGCATCAGTTCTCAGATCATAAGCGTCGCTTTATGCTAGCAGGCGTAACACTTTATCTCACATGCGTCAAAGAGAATAAAAGGTAGAATAGAAGGAATTACTCAGGTGTCAGTCAACTACTGTCAGCCATCGCCAGAATGCTGATATGCGTCATTAAATCCTTCATAGGGGTCATTTCTCCTATTTTCTGCAAAAATTCATGAAAAAGTGAAGACAAAACACATAAAACTTGATGAAAATGTTAGAAATGAGGCTCAAAGCCCCACGGTGGGTGCCATTTGTGTGTGTAAGTTTAACACCTTCATGAAATTAGGATAATCAACTACAATTCTAGAAAAATACAATGCAAATTTAAGCTAAGAATTGAAATTAACATCCATGACATCCCATGGTTCTCTAACTAAGTTTGGTAAGTGAAGCTCTCAGCCTATTCTCCACTAGTGACAATCCTAGAATGAGAAATATGATAGTACAATGCTTAATCTAGCTCTCAAAATGATCAAATGGATACAAAGATAATTCAAATGCTCTCAATTGCTATGAAAATGACTATAATGGTGATGCTTTGCAAGTGAATTTCTAAGATGATTATTGCTCTCAAAATGCCTCTTATTTATAGTAAAATCCCAAGGGTAGGGGGTAGAGTGAATTAATCATGATTTAGCCTTGGTTGAGTCAAAAACTTTGCAATGTTTTTAAATGGGGGGACAATTTAAATGTTTTTCTCAAAGGTTTGGACAAAAAGACAAATTTGAGTGGATGAGATTCAAAGTTGAAATGTGTGATTGAGATTCACCTATTTTGGAGTGATCCGTGTGCTTTTGTTCCTCAATTCTCATTGGTTGCTCAAATGTTGTTGAAAGATATTAGGATTAATTAAATTCTATTAATTAATTAAATTAGCCATGTAAGGGAATAGGTTCAATTTGATTTTTTATTTAACAACTATACAATTAATTGATTAAAATCAATTATATAGTGTTTTTTACCCCTTTAAGCTTGTATTTAATTATTTAATATCATGATTTGATTTTTCCTTTGATTTAATGATTTTGTCCAATTTTGATTTATAAATGTCCATTTTAAAATTGATTTGATCCATTTTGATGAGAATTAGAGCATTTTGATAAGATTTTGCCATTTTGATGATTTTTAAACACTTGTCCATTTTTTAGTGTCTACAAGAGCATATAGAACATCATCTTGAATGAGTGGAGGATGTTTGGAGTGATCACCATGTTGACTTTGGGGATGATGAAATTTTTATTGTAGATGATGTGGCATTGTCAAGTAAAGAAAATCTTTGTTTTGTTCTTTTTAAAAAAAATTGATTTATAGTTCTTTTAATTAATGAAATACTTGTAACACTAATATAAAATGTTGTGAATTTAACCCATGTAGTTGTTAATGCAATAGACCCCCTTTGGCGTAGCAGCCTCGTGTTCCTAAACACATGAGAAGGAGACATGTGTTGAGATCAAAAGCAGTAGAGGAGGAGAATGACGTATATATTGATGCTCTACTTAGTCGTTACCTTAAAAAAATGAACAAGAAACAAAAAAATAAATGATTGTAATTAACCTTTTTTGCTAATGAAAGAACATTGTCTTAGTGAATGTAATTTTGTACTAGTAAATGTTGTTGAATGATGTGTTAATGAATTATTCATGGATGTTGTGTGTTAATGAATGTTATGTGATTATAATGATTGAATGTTATATTTCAAAAAAGGATGAATGAATGAATGAATGTTATTAGATGTTAATGGGGAATTTAGAGTGATGTTAGGGGGGGATGAGACAAATGAGCTTCCACCTTCATGTGGGTGGTCTTGTTAAGTAGATAATATTAAACTATTCTCTAAACCAAGTGAAGCTCAAACGAAACCAATGAGTAGATTCAATGGTCAAAAAAACCTACTAGTCCTATTTCACATGGATCGGTACCCCTTCTCATGCAGATGCATCCCTCAACCTCACTCTAATAAGTCAATATCTTGTTGTCCTAATTATTTTCCCAAGGTCTTCACTAAATTCCCTTACCTTCAATGCAGATCCAATGGCTAGACACTCTCATAAGTCTTATTCATCAAGGACAAGTACCCCTCCCTAGGTACACTCAAGTCATATTCTCTTTGCATGAAATTCTTATCATTCCTTCAATAGGATAGTATCATTTTAATGCTTAACTTGTCATCATTAACTAATGGGTTATTGTCGATTGCTCTTTTCTATCATTCTAGATCACTATTTTTTGATCTCATAGTTTATCTTTGATTTTTCTTACTTCCCAAACAATGGATAGCTTTAATCTTACCTTGACTATCCAAAATTTGCAACCTTGATTGTTTCATTGTTCACAACATTCTCTATTCACTTCCCCCTTATTTTCCACTTCCCCATTATTGTACCAACTACTCCTCCTTTCACCATTTATACCAATGCCTTCCTCTTGGTCATCTAGAGGATCATCCATAGAACATTCCTGACAGCATTCAACAAAAGGATTAGAAATAAAAAGTATCATTTTTTATGTATCCGTAGATACATTGGATTCAACATCTTCCCTTCCACTTTTTCACCAACTTCTTGTATAATATCCATCCTTGGAGACAATTTTGTCCTTCTAGCCCTATCATGACTAGTATCTTGATGCAGGAGCATCTGAGGATCAAGGTTGTTGACTCAGATGTGGGTTTTGGTTGAGATTTACTTCTGAAGGTCATAACTTTTGACTCAGATGTGGGTTTTGGCTGAAATTTTACAGTCAATTGCATGAGGAGGAGCTATTTGGATTGCTAATTGAGCTCAACTCGGTTAGTGGTCGTCTCAACAATTTTTCGGGAGCCTGAAATATCATCTTGGCCTCTGAAATTGCATTTTTGTGTTTTTTTCTAGTTTTTTAGAAAGTTGTTTTTGTAATAAATCTGAAATCGTATTCTTGATTTCGTAGATTAGTTGGCAATTCATCTTGCCTTAATTGGGGGCTTTTCTTGGGAAAAATCAAGATTCGTAGGATGGGTTTTGAAAATTAACAAAAATGGAAAAATCTATTTTTCTCAAAAATCTACCAAATATGGTAATTTTTGAATTTGTAATAAGTAGTTGTTTTCTTTCATTGTAGAGGCAGAGTAGAGTTGGAGGAGTTTAATAAAGAATCTGACATTCTAAAATTTCTGTGTTGTGTATTTTTCTGGGTTATTATTTTGAAGGGTTTGGGCTACATCATATCTCCTACAACTTCATGTCTGGTCTCTTCATCTGAGACTCCTACTACCTTCTCAATTCCTTCATACTTCCTTTATTCATTTTCTTTCAACATTCCTCCCTTATCTTGCCATTTTATTACTATGGCTTCAAACCTTGCCCATAAGTCTTCTTCTCCATCAATCCCAGCCTCTCCTTAACTTGAGCAATTTGTTGGGTCTGTTCATAACCCATTCCTTGACCTTTTTCTATAGGTCTCCCATCCATCAACTTCCTCTTTTCAACTAGCCTCCCCCTTAAATCTAAAGTGATTTTATAGATCTAAAGGGATTTTAGACTTACTCCATGAGGATGTGTGTGGACCAATGTCAATAGGATCAATTGTTTGAAGCATGTATTATGTTTCCTTCATTGATGATTTCTCTTACAAGACATGAATATATTTATCAAAGACCATGGATGAGGTCTTTAGTAAGTTTCAAGAGTTTAAAGGTCTAGTTAAGAATCGAACAAGGAAGAAGATCAAGCTCTTGATATTGGAGAATGGGGGAGAATATACCTCTAAGGATTTTGAAGGTTTCTTCAAGGAAGAAAGGATAAAGGGGTAGTTGACAATTCCATACAATCTATAACAGAATGAAGTTACAAAATGGAAGAATCAATCGATTATAGGGGCTGCTAAGGCCATAATTACCTAAACTTGTCAATGTTTCTTGGGGTAGAAGCATGTCTTACAGTAGTCTCCAAAATAGGTGTCCTCATAGGATTTTGGAGGCCAAGACACTAATGGAGACATTTAGTGGTGTAAACATAGAATTCACTCATTTTTGCATCTTTGGTTGTCCACTATACTCTCATATACCTGTATAGAACAGGAAAAGATTGGAACCTTCTAGCAAGATGGGTTTATTTGTAGGTTTACTGAAACTTCAAAGGTCTATAGATTTTACATTGTAAGGCTAAGGAAAGTTGTAGTCAGCAAGAATGTCAATTTTGAGGAAAAATTTTCATCCAAAAAGTTTCAAAGAATTCATTCCAACTAAAAAGGATGAAGAGAAAGAAGCTCCAAAGACTCCAATTGCTTTCAATTTAGGACAATAGCCTTGATCTGATGAGAACAGAGAAACTTCAAACCCTTCTTCTATTATGAGACCTTGATGATTTGAACAAACACTTAGGGATGCTTAGGAGAATGTTGAGGCCCCTAGGAGCATATTCAAGTAGAGAAACTGAGTTTTGAAGATGGATATCATAGTTTTCTTTCTATTATATACTAATATATTTTAGACTACATGCCTTTTACTGAAAAAGAATACTAATATTTTGATAATTTACTTATTAGCTATTAATTTAAGTATAAAAGTAACAATAAAATTGTTAGAGTAAAGTATTAATTATGTTAATTAATCTTTACTCCCTTCTTAAAATGTCAACTCTTTTGCTTTAGTTGTTTATATTTAAACACAAATGCACAAGTTGTTTTAAACTCATGCACTTGTTGTTTTAAATATAAACTTGCATGCATTAGTCTTGTAATAATTTAACTAATTATTACATGCACTAGGGTTTACCTTTCAAAGCTTTTGATCTTCTTTATAAGGATGATCCATTGTACATTTAATTCATTCATTTATTTGAGAATATTTTCTTCTTCATATTTTTGAGTCAAACCCTTGCTCTCTTATTGTCTCTACTTCCTTGTAACAGGTTTTTGTATGCAGGTGATCTTCAGGTTTTGTGGATTTGTATTGCTCAAATCCTACATGGTATCAGAGCCTAATATGCTACAGCTTGTTCACATTTGAAGGATTCAAATTAGGGCTTTTTTGGTTATTTTTTATTGAAATTAGGGGGTCCCTAAATTTTAGTTCACTTTGAGCTCAAACGGACCTCATCGTTGAGCTCGCAGCACCGAAAAACCTCTATTTTGATATAAGGCACGTCCAATTTGGACAACTTTGCATTTTGGGGCATTTTTTGGTACCAAATAGCTTGACATGCTTTTCGAGGTAGCATTTGTACATATTGGCACGTTTCCTGAGGCAAAATTCTCTTATTTTGGCACACAAATCAAGGCAAAAATTTGTTGTCTGGCACACAAATTAAGACCAAAAAACTACATGCAAATTGAGGCAAAAATTGAATTACCTGGCATGGATCCCGAGGTGCGCATGCGAATTTGCAAAAAAAAAAAAAATTCAAATTGCTAGCGACTGCCATTTGGCCGTCAAATTTAAGCCAGCGAATGCAGTTTTACCCCTGGTCATATGGCAACCAAGGGCCAAGAATTTTAACCCCAGGGGGCTTGCATGCTATGATGGTCATTTGGCCATCAATTTTAAGCCCATGAAGTGCTGACGTCAGCACATCTAGACACCATTTTGGGCCCTCCGGAGCACTCTGTGGTTTTTTGATCATAACTTGAGCATATGGTGTTGAAATTGAGAAAATAAGATATCGTTGGAAAGCTTGTTCCGAGCTCTATCCGGATCTAGAGGTTTGAATTTTTTATTTTTATTTTTTAATGGTTTTTTTTACTATCAAAGCCAAATGTTCATTTCTACACTCTGGGAGTTCTATCTTGCGCATCCAAACTCCATTTTTGGAAAGTGAGATATCATTGGAAAGCTTGTTCTGAGATCTTTCTAGTGTTATGAGTCATTTTCCCAGATTCTTCTCCAAGTATATTTTATTCAATTTTTTGCATTTTTGCACTCTGGTGGATATCTTGGATGTTACAGGTCCTGGGATCTCTTCCCTTTAGGGGATGACTCTTCTTAGGCTTTTCTTTTGTTTCAGCAGCCTTCTCTCTTATTTAAGTAGTGTATACTTCACTTTTGTAGCATTCTTTTATGCACATGCACTGAGATAAAGTGCCATTTTCTTGCATGCTTGGAATCTTGAACATGTTTGTGCTATTTGTACTCGCACTCCATTATAAATTGCCATGGGGGGTTTGATGTTTGCCTTTGTTTTCCATCTACCTTTGTCAAGTGAGTATTCCTTCCATGACATTAGCCTCAAGGTATCTTTATTTGTGCTTGTGCTTTCTATGCGCCTTCAATGTTCCTGGTTCTTCATGATGTAGTTCTTATTGGCACCCTTTTCAGTGTACCTATCACCTCTCTCTTGTTAGCATTATGGGGGGGTTCTATTGATCATTCTTATGCTTCCTTGGTTTGATAGTGTGAGCTATGTATTCAATATTTGTTCCTATGTACTAGGCGGATGTAGTGCCTGGGTACCTATGCATTTCGGTGAGATGGATCATTTACCATATAGACACTCTCTCTTTCCTATTTTTAGAGGCACTCTTCCATCTTTGATTGATCAGCTCTTCAGGCAGGCTTTGGTGTTTTATACAATCTATATCTTCAAGTTCAGTTGTTTGCCTTTGTTTGCCTCCTGATTTGAGTAGTGTCATTTGAGGGCACTCATACAAATTACAGTCTTCTCTACCTGGTTATGCTCTATTTCAGTGGAGGATCTTCAGATCAGTAGTTACTTCTTGACAGAGTTTGCATCTTCTTGCTTCAGTGATGTTCTACATGTTCATTTTTTGTTCCTATTTTCTGGAACATCCCTAGTTTTGGAGGCTTCTTTAGTCCTTCAGACTAGCCTTTGTCTCTTTTTGGAGTAGAGTTTTTCCCATGTGGTTTTCTCTATTTCTCCGCTTTATAGAGACTATCTTTTGTACTTGGGTACCTCATCAAGCCATGTTGTCGGGACCCATTTTTATGATTTCAGCATTGTAATTTCCTTTGCTTTCTTTTTGCATTGTTTGTAATTGCATCGCTCCTCATCTTAAGGGGGGGTGTTAGAGTAAAGTATTAATTATGTTAATTAATCTTTACTCCCTTCTTAAGATGTCAACTCTTTTTCTTTAGTTATTTATATTTAAACACACATGCATGAGTTGTTTTAAACTCATGCACTTGTTGTTTTAAATATAAACTTGCATGCATTAGTCTTGTAATAATTTAAAATTATTACATGCACTATGGTTTACCTTTCAAGGCTTTTGATCTCCTTTATAAGGATGATCCATTGTACATTTAATTCATTTATTTATTTGAGGATATTTTCTTCTTCATATTTTTGAGTCAAATCTTTGCCCTCTTCTTGTCTCTACTTCCTTGTAACACATTTTTGTATGCAGGTGATCTTCAGGTTTTGTGGATTTGTATTGCTCAAATCCTACAAAAATAATCTAATTGCCTCCTCATTTCAATCATGAAAGGCTAAAAGTGTTATCATAAGAAATGAACATATATCTCAAAAGTTTTTGGATTAATGATAAAGTGTAAGTTCTCACATTAGCCTTTCTTCCATATAAGTATAGGCAGAGAAGGTGGGAATAGATTTTTACATGGCCAAGAATTCAAAAGAAATGGACAATGTACCATGAATCATGTTTCACCTAACAATCTTTCTCTTTCATTAGCTTTTTGATAAAGAACTTTTACACCTTTGTATGGTCTTCTTGGTTCTCATTTTTCCCATATGCTTGGCTAATGCTTTTTGGGTTTTAAGGTCCTAAAATTATCATTCTACCCATATACTTATCTGATGCTTTTTGGATACTTTACAATCTAACAACTCCATTACTTTGAACATGTGGGAATCTTCAGATATTCTAGCAGCCTCCTATCTGAACTTTTGTACCACTTAAGGATGATTGTCCCCCTCAATGCTTCTTGGGTGCAATACTCATTTGAATTCAATTTACCTTTGCAGGCTTGACAACATGACACCATTTTCAAGTCTCCTTTTTTGTGCAGGGCCAAATTTATTTGGAAAAATATTTTGTTAATGATTTTGACACTAAGATTCCTTCTTGTGCCACTTGCCAAAATTGATTCCACCCTTCTCATTCTTTAGATTCTTCTTGTTTTCCAAAAAGCTTTCCTCCTTGTCTTTATGTATGATTATTTCTTCAATCTTCGCTACAAGCCTATCATCTTCCAGTGTCTTGATGTTACAGTTAATTAACTCCATTCCTTAGTATAAGCCCACAAGTTGCCATAATATTTCAGGATCATGTGTCATTTTTTATCACATTTATCAGCTATTGCTAATGATGCACAAATTAATTTAAAATATTTCACATTTTCTAGTCTTGTTCATTGAACATGACAGAATTCATGCAACATTCAGAGGTGATCATTGTAGTTCTTACTAGGTAGCATTCATCATCCTCAAACTCTGCCAACAGTTTCCTTTGGGTCCATTGATATCTCATTCTTTTTATATTTTGTATAATATGTGATTCCCACCATTTTTTGACAATATAGGCAACTTTCAAGAGTGCATTTATTACACTTTATGTATTGAAGAACATTATTTATAGAGTAAATATAATTCCAATTGATGAACACATTTGTCTGCATCTTTATTAATTTTTCCTTCAAAAAGAGGAGTTTCAAAATGTACTTGTACTCAAAGTTTGTCTTATCCCTAAAGGGCCTATTTAATGAAGAGGGGATACAACTAGTGACAAGGCATCAACAAACAACTCTATCATCCTGCTCTTCTTCTCATCAAAGGATTACTTAAGCAATAGTTTGAGTGCAAAGCCCACTCCATCTTTATATGTCATCTGAGATCATATCAACTAGAAAACAAGAGAATTTGAAGAGTCACGAGTCTTAAGATTGTACAAGTCATATAGCCAAACTTCATTCAATGGTACATTCAAACATGAAACAAACTATTCTTAAAACACTAGTTTGGATTAAACTAGTAAACCAAAGGACAACATACTGAATTGCATTAACTGGATGTGTTGTGAAAATCAATGAACCATAAATAAATGCAATAAGTGCAACTAATATGCTCCTTTTCAAATATTTTTAAGATTCAATATCATGCTTTATGGTAGTGGAAGCACACAAAAATAGTTTTTTGAGATATGCGATATATGTATCATTTATGTTCTGCTGACCAACAATATGGAATTGTAACGTAGCTATCTTTGTATTGTTCAATACAAAACTACCTACTATTCATTCTATCTCCCGGTAAGATATTAATTGCAATTTTATTTTCCTAGTGTATCGATAATAGTGTTCTTTGTTTAATTTGAATTTTTTGATAAAAAAACACTATGCAATGTTTTTCTTCTCTTGGGGATTTTGGCATGAGGAGATATTTATAATGCTCATATCTTGTATCTACTAACAATTTTCCGTATACATTTGCAGTTGGTTTTGGCCATTTGACAACATCATTGCTTTGGAGGAATGCATGATTATTTGACATAGTAATTCACAAAAAATGTATTTTCATATTCTCTTCTCCATATGTTTACATTTATTTTGATATCCTATGTTGTGTAGAGTTTCTAAACCTCTTTATTGATGTTTTGTAAATAATAGGTATGATTAGTGTGCAATTTATTTAGGGATTAATGACTTCGTATATTTCATCTAGTCAACCATCTTCTTTTGGTTTTATTTGATTTACAGTATTTTATTCTTTGTTTCAATAATGCATTCTAGAGGAGGTTGAATTACTAGCTTCTTTATCTCCTTTTCAAACTTGAGGTTGTCTTTGGATATTAGGTACTTAGGAGAGACTCATCTTCACATTGAGAGACATATTGATTTTGTTGTTGATCAGATAGGATGGCCTCAACACCATACAGTTTCCTTTACAAAATCACAACATTTTTTTATTGCTAATTCTTTATAGCAAAATATTATTTTATGCAACATTTATCAATTATTAGCATTTATGGATTATTAGGGGACCTTAACGTAAATAAATCATGATTTCATTTCTTGTAGGTTGTGTGTGCCCTATTAATGGTAGGGGAAAATATTGATAACTTCTTAGATGCTGAGAACATTTTAATACAAATGGGAACCTATTTTCAAGTACAGGTGAGTAATTCTGAGTCCTGACTATTATTTGTTCTTTTATTCCTATGAAAGCCTCCACTGCCCCCTCCTTTATTCTTATTATTCTTCTCTATAATAAATACTTTTTGTTCTCTTCGTAAGATGATTATCTTGATTTCTTTGGTGATCCAAAGACTATTGGAAAGGTGAGGCCATTCTCTAATCTAGATTCTAAATATATCTCAAATATGGTTGCTTAAGTTGCTAACAACACATTTTCCTAGACCACAAATTTCTCATGTAGGTTAAGTTGCTAGAGTGTCCTATGGGGATTTGTCTCATCCTTGGGGTCCATCTTGAGTGACCCAAACTTTTTTTCCTTTGTTTGAACCTTTTTCTTACATACTAGAGACTTTCAAGATTTTTTTGGCATCCTTGGGACCTTTCTCTTTTTTATTTTTATGAGGGTGGGATAGGCAACATTTGGTATGTCTAGACTCTAGACAATTTTGAGAAATTGAGGGACTTTTCCCATCTACTAGGTATGTATAAGGGAACGTAAGCTGTTGTTTAAAAGAGAGGTTAAAAACATATTTATTTCTGTAAAATAAAAAATGACATAGAAAGTGGTTGTTTTAAAACATTTATTTCAATGATCATTGCTAACATGACAATCAGATGTCCATATGCATAATTTAATACTTGTATTTCAATGTTTCTCTTATTTTTGGATTTCACTTTTTAATGGTCAATGTAAATGCTCATTGTTTAATATTCAATAACATAGATGGTATTGTTACTTGAAATTTAGTGATTTAGAATATCTGATGATGTTTAGCAGTTTAATTTGGGTTTTTTTGGTCATCCCATAAACATATTCCCATGTCCCCTTATCCTGGAAGCTCAAAGAAACATTGGGTGGATATTACTTATTCACTTCTAAATCAACTATCCCTCAATTTCTAGTATGTTTGGAGGTGGTTTTAAGAATGTTGAATATTAATGCCTTGTAATTATCTCTTATGTCAATAATACATTTATATTTATATCAAAACTAATTAGATGCTGGTAATAACTATTTATATCAAAACAAATGTAGTTAGAGATATATGTTAGTTTCCATTGTGCACCTCATGGAGCCAAACTATTAATGCATATTGGTAATAATATGATGTCGGTGTTTGAGTGATTTTAAAATAGATGATTAATATATATATATTTTTTTTTTTTAAAAAACCTAAATATGTTGTCAATTTTTCAACCAAAATGATTGTTTTATTTTATGCCCATACTATACTCATGACGTATATAGTAGTCGATAATTTGACCAAGTTTGGTTGAAAGTCCTCAAGGATAGGTCAACCATTCTTGACCACCCAGTTGGCTATTTCGACATTGAATTGGTCAAAATTTTGACCACTATGTTAGTCGAATATTTGCCAATAAATAAACTTGTGGAAAAATTGACAAAGAAATTTTGACAACAATAATGGTCGTTTGGTCGACCAATTTGCGTCAAAAAATAGACTAATGTGCGTAAAAAATTAGGCCAAAATTTACTAGTGCCTAATCAAGAGCCATCACACCACTTGAAGCTAGAGAATTTCTTGACCTCTCCTAATCTACAAACTGGGGTATTCAATATATAGTAGGCTCCCCTGAGCATTGAATAGGTCCTCCAATTAGAATGAGGAATACAAAATTTATTACTTAATGTATCTCAATCAACTAGCATACCATTGTTGATAATATCATTGAAACCTTTGATGCCTTTCTCTACCCATTTATTAGCAAAACATCCCTAAATAAGAGAAAGAGGCCTTCCCTTATGTTGAGGATTCTACCATATTAATTTGTGACTAAAAACCTTATTTTTTCCTATCATGAAGTTGCAATTACTAACATTACCTTTGATAATTTCCTAAGCTTTCCATAGATTGTGAAAGACATTAGAGTCGTTGGGAATAATCTCAACCTTTCTGATGCAAATGTCAGTAAGGGGAAGAATTTTCCAATGCTTTCTATGCTTGGTGATAGTAAGGGAAATTTCATTCCTGATAAGAATCTTCCAAGGCTTGTTACCTTCTAATGCTCTAGAAATCTATTTGGCTACTAAATAAATACCATGGAGTCTCAAATCCTTCAATCCAAGGTCACCCATCTTTTATCCATACAACACCACTCCATATAACCTAATGTTGTTTCTTCTTTCCTTTACCATCTAACCACAAGAAGGATCTAATCCTCTTTTGGTTATCATTGATTTGATATCCACCGAATATCTCAATAAAGGAGTATTATAAATTGTAAGAGGATAAAATCTTTTGACAAACTTGGATTATGCCACCAAGAGATAGGTATTGTTTATCCATTTTTATAGTTCATTTTCAATCTTAGATTTAATCCACAACCACATATCCTTCAAATAGGGGGAAACTACAAAGGGAATCCCAAGATATCTTACTTTTTTGGTAGGGCCTCCCCATTGGAAATCAATCCTATTCCACCATAGAGGAGGGATATCAACCCACCCCAACATATTAGACTTAGCCATATAAATCTTAGCTCCAAAAGAAAGGAGAAACAAATCCCATTTATGCATCAGGATATTGATATTCCCTTCATCCAAATGATAAATAATGCAATATCATCTACAAACTAAAAGTTGATCAGGTGTTCCCCATTAGGAAGAGTAATCCCTTTAACTTTAGGAGAGGTTATTAAGAAAGTAATGGAGAGCATCTACAATAATCACAAAGAGGGTTGGGATAAGAGGGAAGCCTTATCTAATAGATCTCTTACGTGTAATTACTTGAGAGAGTGTTTCATTCACATCCACCTATGTAGATGCATCCTTAAGAAGAGCATTAACCATATTGTTGAAGAATTTAGGGAGCCCAAAAGCCTCAAGAACCATCACATGAAGGAATGTCCATTCAATCTTGTCATACACCTTCTCAAAATGTAACAACAATATAGCAACATTTTTTCAAGACCTTTTATCTCACTTCATAGTTGTTAGAGTAATAAGTTATTTGCTTATTAATTAAATCATATTGATTTAATTATTGTAATACCCCACTCATAGTTTGATTTTCTATATGTTATGTTTATTTTAGGATGATGAATTATATGTTAGGATATCATTGATGCTTATGATTTACTGACCCCATATTTTCATGTGTATGGTTGGCGTGTATGTTTTATATTTTTGTTTCACATTCTTGATGTGGTCGAGGGATGGAGTCGTAGTTACTTTCTTGCAAGATCCACACGATCAGTCGATCCCCACCATTGCTTGTTTATATGTATACATGTATGTACATGCTCATCTTTTATGCAAGTTTGCAGGTACCAGGCATCGACTTCCCTGAATTGCCAGGATGAGCGTGCCCTATCGCAATATCTCAATGGTAAGAGAGGGGAGATAACATACATATCCAATCTCAACCTAAGCTATTAATTGTTCTGAAATAGTGGACAAGTATCTAATTTTCTACCTATCCAGATTCATCAAAATGATGTAAATTTGTGAGCCCTTCCTTTAGGCTTGATTGTTGTATTTTGGTTTAGTCAGTTTTGTTTCATGGTTGCATGTCATGTGGTTTAATGTGGCTTTGGTGTTGAAATGGATTGAAGAATTAATTAGGATTAATAAAATGAGATTAAATAGTTACAGCTTGTGATACATTAAAATATTAAATATATGATTAATTAATTAATGAGAATTAATTAATTATCTATATTTAATAAATAATTTAATTATAAAGTTAATATTAATTAATTAAAAAAATAATTATTATTAAATAAAAATTAAATTAAAATGTGCAATTTGAGTTAAGTAGTTATTAGTTGAGTTGCATATTTTAAATTAATTAAAATTTAATAATGCAACTTAAAAAGCACTTTGTTATAAAATTAGAACTTAACCTTTTAAAATCAAGTTGAGTTAAAATGACTTAAAGTTGAGAAAATTAAATAAATAACTCTTTCAATAAATTAAAGTTAATAAAAATAATGTTGGAGTTAAGTTCTTATTTTTGTGATTTGGAGTTAACTACTTTATTGTTTTTAACAGTTGAGTTATATTTTGTTATTTTGGAGTTGCATTCTTTCAACTCTAGTATCTGAGTTTTCTATATAAGAGAGCTAGGAGACCATTTGTGATCAATTCAATCAGGTTTTGAAGAATTCTCTCTTGGAAAATTTTTGGAGGATTAAAGTTTTGATGTTTTCAAAAACTTTGAGTTTTCAAGATTTGGAATTGATTTTTTATTCAACTTTGTGTATTAAGGTAAGGTTTTAAAATCTTTAAAAGTTCTTCATTGAAATCATTGTCTTCTTCATGTTTGATTAGATCTTGTGTGTAAATAATGAGTGCTTGTTAAAAAAATGTGTTTATTTGATAATCAAGAATGTTAGGGAATCATTTGGAAAGAAATTTTGATTAGAGTTTTCTTTAAAAGTTTTTCTTTGATTTGTTTACAATTATGGCCTTCTATGGTTTTGAGGGTTTTGGAAGAGTTAGGTTTTAGAGAAAATGCATGTTAGTTAGGAATGATATATTCAGTTGCATATTATTTAATGAAAATATATTTAGTTGCATTTTATTTAATGAATGATATATTCAGTTGCATGTTAGTTAGGAATGATATATTCAGTTGCATGTTATTTAATGAAGATATATTTAGTTGCATGTTACTTAGGAATGATGTATTCAGTTGTATGTTATTTAATGAAGATATATTTAGTTGCATGTTATTTAATGAAGATATATTCAGTTGCATGTTATTTAAGGAAGATATATTCAGTTGCATGTTAGTTAGAAATGGTATATTCAGTTGCATGTTATTTAATGAAGATATATTCAGTTGCATGTTATTTAGAAAAGATATTTTCAGATGCGTGTTATTTAAGGAAGATATATGAAGTTGCATGTTATTTAAGAAAGATATATTCACTTGCATGTTATTTGAGAAAGATATTTATTTATTTGCATGTAGTGGTATTCTATTTTTTAGAAATTCTATTTTTTAGAAGTAAATAAATAAATAAAATTCATACATGAGAATTCTTTTATAAAAATAAAAATAAGAATAATAATGTTATATAATTAAATAGTATTTGATGAGAATTTCATATTGTTGTGTTTATTATTGAAGTTTTTGGTTTCCATGTTTGATTATCGATATGGGTAACATTAAGTTGGCTTTTAGGAATTATTACGAGAGGCTTGGGGTTTCACCTTTTTACTGTGGCATAGATATTTATAATATTTGTAATATGATAATGGTTTCAATATTTTTACCCAACCTTTGTTCATTTTAATCTTATTAGTTTGTGAACTCTTTGAGAGAGTATATTTTTATGATGTTATGGTTTGAGGACCAGTGTGTAATTGTGGGATTATGGTTTGAGTACCAGTGTGAGTTCTAGGTATCTTTTATGGAACTGAAATTGAGTATCATGCTTTATATGATTTGTGAGATCTATTTATGACTTATGAGCCTAGGTAGGTTAACTAAGTGTATAGGTGGGGAGTGGCTTGCAATAGGCTTTAAGGCCCGCAAGTGGCTACCAGGATAACTTATTGTAAGTAAATTAATAAAGTGATAATGTAATAAAATCTACTAGGATAGAAATATTAATAAGATGTTTGTGTTCCTCACCCATGCCTTGAGTGCTAGTATAGGCTAGGATGGTTTGTGAGATGATGTTTTTTGCCTGCATGGACTTGGATATAGCATTGTTGGTGCCTTGTTTGTATGAGAGGTTACCGATACTGCATAGGGTCACTAGGGTGTCAGGGTCTTGAGAGACTGTCAGGATAACTCTAGAGTTGTCTCATGTGATGACACTTCCCCATATGCATCTTAGGTTTCCTACATGTGTTGGTTGCCTCTAGTTGAGTATGTTTTTACCTTTGTTATCCTATTGTACCTTTTGAGTTAGAAAGCTTTTAGGATCCCTTTCTTAATTTATATTATGATTCATTTTGGTATTTTTTATCTGAGTGGGATTTGTTGTTATCTCCTCAGCACGGTGGGAGTGGCATTTAGGTTCCACGAGGTTAGGTGGTAGTGATTCTTTTACCATTTGAGATTCTGGCATTCATGTACCAGTGATGGATGATCCTTGTAGAAGTTGTACCTTCTTATTCACCATTGTTGGATGGGTATTCTTATCTTTCTTATATTATATTCTTGTATCATTGTATCAGTTAGTTTGAAGATATCATATTGTACTTTTTGTTGATTATGTTACACACCCTGTGACATGTGCAATGGATGTTGATGAGTATGTGTATTTTTATCATTCAATTGTAATTATGATGTAATATGTAATTATGGTTGTAATTGTATTTCATAGTTTCTACGTCAAGGGACCCTTGAGATGTGTAATCTACTTTGAGATTATATTTATGTTTATGTTCTTATGGACTTTATGTTTTACTTCCGCTTGTTTATTCATCATCGTTTGTAAACATTTAAGAAAAAAATTATTCTGTAAACTTAGTATTATGTTTTAGGTTAATATCACTTAGGTTCCCTAGGAGGGGCATTACAATTATTAAGTCACTTATTATCTCTTTCTACTTAACCTAAAATTTAGGCATATAATAATTAATTACTTTATTAATTATTATCATGTAACCTAGGTTTTCTCACCCTTTTAGGGTTTTGATCTTCTTTTATAAGGATTGATCTCTCTTGTAATCTTATTGAGAAACATTCATTTTATTGAATTGCAACTTTTACTTTTGCACATAAAAAATGTCTCCTCTTTCATGGATTCATGCGTTCAGGCCTCTCTAGCTTCTTGCTTCTCTCTCTTTATGTGACATGTGTTTGCGTGTAGGTGTTCTTGGGAGATGTGGGTTGTTTACTCATCAACTCTAATATGGTATTAGAGATTCAGATCTTTTTTCCCCTGTCCTCTTTCTGAGAGATTTGTCCGTGTTTGTCAGATCTGCATTTTAGAGGGTTTTCTGTTGAATCTGGGGGGACCTCTCTTGCTAGTCATCTTGGGCTCAAACCGACCTCACAATTGCATTCAAAGAATCCAAGAACTCCTAGATCCATATAAAATTTATCCAATTTGGACAAAGTTGGAATATGTGGCAAAAAAAATTGCAATTGGCCCTAGCATGGATCCCAAGTGTAAGGCCTCACCCCGACCCATCATAGCACTATTGATACATTCACATTTTGATACTTTATGATTTGATACTTTGATACACTTTCTGATCATTTTGACAGGGACTTATGATATTATGTTTTATGATGATGGTTATATTGTGTGGATTACATTTTGATGTGGATTAGGACCTAGGACATATTGTTGATTTTGGTTATACATGCTTAGATATGTGATTTGATGAGAAAGAATTAATCATGATTAGATGTGATTATTTCATGCATTATGCTCTACATTAGGAAGTAGCATGGATAATATGTCATGATGATTTATGAAGGTACTATGTTTAAATATTACTAAATGAAAATTGTAATTAGGAAGTGAATTCTGAATATTGACTAATGTTGCTAATTATGAGTTATATATATATATATATGTATGTATGTATGTATGTATGTATGTATGTATGTATGTATTTACATGTGATTTTATTACCTTGGACTACTAATGCTTGAGTTTAGTGTGCAGGAAAGAAAACCATAGAATTTTTTGGAGAACCAGGGATAAACACATGTGAATTGAGTAAGCCAAAGTTTAATCTAATTAAGAGATTGAAACCTTGTTGTAATGTGATCTTGTTGTAAACATGATTTTTATGAGTGTTAATAGTTTAAATTCATGTTGTTAATTGGACATGTCATTTGTGAATGCGATGTGTATTTTATGGTGTCACTTGACACTTGTATTTCCCATGTGGATGGTGACATGAAAATTAGGATTTGGGCTTGAATCACCTAACCTTATAGGATATTATATTAATCCCACTTGCATGTAGATGTCTTGTAGGGATCACATCAAGTTGGAACTCGGATTTTAACTTTAGAGGTACTTTAGAGGGGTCAAAAGTGACCCTATAGTGCATTTTTGGCCAAAATTAGCTAACCCTAGGGGGGTACCTTGAGTTGGGGGCTAGTTTTTACCTATGGGAAAGTCTAGATCACCATTATGGACCTCCACAAAGGCTACTTTTCAAAAGTGGCGAAAATAGAGATGGCCACATGTAATTGACTTGTCCCACACTCTTTGCTAAACCCACCATTAAGAGGGGGACAATAGGTAAGACCAAAGGACTAGAGGGCATGTCTCATTAATTGCTAGATCTTGAGTATATTTTTTAGAGGTCTTTTTAGAGGTCTTGGAGATACTTAGTGGGTGTTCACCCACTCTCTAATTTTAGAGACACTTAGGGTTAGAGAAAGGGAAAAGATAAGGAAAAAGGATAAGGAGCTCTTCTCAACTTCTTGTCATTTGCTTTGGACCAAGGTTGGTTATTCTTGCTATGAAGGAATGCTTATTGCATTGTATTTTTTGATAATTTTTAGTGTTGAATGGATATGTGTAATCTTGTATGCAATGTTCTTTGTGAATCTTTTCATTGTTGTGTTGGGTTGGGAATGCATTTGGATTTTGTATCATTCTTTGTTCTTTTGGTTTTGGGAGTGTTGTTTATAGGATTTGAAGGCATCACTCACCCTTTGGGAAGGGAAGTAGTAGCCTTGGGTGAAGGGGTTAGTTGGGCTCTCCATTATAGTGAGAGTCTCTTCTCTTGGAGAAGAGGGAGAATTTCATGGGGTATGGGCTCCATGAAGCCATGTTGTAAATTCTTGTATTTGGGAATGGAAATGACAAAAAATTGTATATGGAAGGATGTTAATGTAGCCTTGGAAAGGCATGGAAAACTCTTGTTGGAAATTTGTATATGTAATGGCATTCTCCTCCTTGGAAAAGCCCACCTTCACCCTACTTCAATGGGTTTGAAAAATTCATTTGTGAAACCATGGTTGGGAGTTTGATGTAGTTTTGTTCATATATTTATTTTGTGAGCTATGTGTTTTGTATGTACCTGTTTGGCCTTGATTCTCCAAGCTCGAAGGTGGTATCCTTGAGACCTTGGATGGGAGGTGAGCTCTCCATGGTTTTCTCTCTCATTTGTAGGTTTTTGGAGACTATGTTCATGTGGATAGCTTTGGGAAGAATCCTCCATTGTGTTGTTATTGTGAAAATGATCCGTAGTGTTACATTTGTGAAACCCTTACAAGGGGAAAAGCTCTCCATTGTATAAATGCATACTTGTAGTGTTGTAAAATGATACTCTCTCTTCATTTAGTTATTGTGAAGTTGTATATTGAAAGATGTAATGGAGAGAATCTTGTTCATTCCTCTTGTAACTCATATTTGTTGAATGCTACAAAATTTGTATTTCATTATTGTAATTTTGCAAGTTGAAAATCAATGAAAGGGATAGATTCATAGTTGAAATGAAAACAATGTATTTTAGTTCTCAAAATGTAAAGATCTTAGTGGAAAATTAATTAAGAGTGAAGAGATTATGTTACATCCTCTTATTGTTGTTGCATATTATTGTTCACTCTTACTAAATAAAGATTATATTAACATTCCTTTAATAGAAATCCTCAAAATTGATATTATATGTGAAGTTATCCCATGTTGAAAGAAATAGAAAGTTAAAATTTTAGAAGTTTTAGTTGTTTCATTTGATGTCAAATTTATGTTAAAATCATATTTGGTCCTATGGATTTTAGAGGAGATTCATCCATCTATTGTGTGCAAACTAAATCAAAAATACCTCTTTGACAACTAGCAAAAAAAAAGCGAACAAACATAAGAGACCAAAAGCAAAATAAAGGAAAAAAAAACAAATTGAGATCTACAGGTCTCTGGAAAATGTATGGGAAAAATCCCATACATTTTCCAAAAAAACATAGTCATTATAATAATATTATTTCACCCATGAAAATTTTAGATTCATCGAGAAGATGGTGAACGGTGGAGAGCAGGAATGGCGAACGGTGGGGAGGAGACGACCGTTGTAGTCATAGAGTCAGAAATTCAAACAGTTCTACCTTGGCAGTCACTCTGATAGAGGGCATCATCATCAACAATCGGTAGGTGGGTGGCAGGTTGTACATTCTAACATGGCAAAAATATTTCATGGAACCCCTTTTGTCCAACCTGCAAACCCTCGCCCCAATCATAACAGTCATCTACCCAATGATTTTCTCCATTGTCATTTTGTGGAAAAGAATATACCAAACAATTTGAAGGGCAAGCTAAATACCACTATTTTTTCTGGAAAAGCCATAGTCCAACCTGTGAAACCTTTTTTTGTTAACCCTAGGTTTCAGATTAAGTCTCAAAAGGCTCAGTTGCACCAAGGTAAGAAAGCACAAGGCGATTTTCAAGGCTCATCAAGTTTTGAGTATGGAGAGTCATCCCACCAAGCACATATTAGAACAACGGCTCCCCTTCATCAATCATTGGCAACTTCCCAAAAGAATCAACCTAATCCTCAGAGGGTTTTTTCTAATATAACTCGTTCTAATAAGAGAAATACATTTGATCAGCGTAGGAAGGGAAAATATATCAAGGATCAGTCGGCTTTTGACATTTGTGAAGGTACCCCTCCAAGATCTCTCGTGCATATTAGGTATGCGCACATCTCCAAAAATCATATCAGTGTAGCACCAAAAGCTCCTCGTATTAGGGCACCCTTCAAACCAAATAAATTTTGGAGGCCCTCAAAACCATAACCCTTCTGCACATACCCATTTGCACAAAGATGGTCACTCTCCACATTCTAGACTGCATTACCATGGAGGCCCGTTTATGAATAAAGGCACCCAAGAAGCACTCGAGATCACTCTATCGCAGTAAATATTACAAAATCCTATCAGAGCTTTGTAAGATACAGTGTTCATTGGTAAGTTCTCAAATCAATCTATTGAGTTTTCAGTTATCAGAAATTGGGCATTTGATAGTTGGAAGGGTTTATCAGACATTTTTCTGTTGGATTCAGCTATAGGCATTTTTGTAGCTTCTTTTGAATCAGTAGATTTTAGGGATGCCATACATCATTATAAAGGATGGTTTTGTAATGGCCATGGTTTATTCACTTAGGTATGGATGCAAAACTTTAAGTTGATTAAATCTGAATGTTGTTTCTATCCATATTGGATTTCTCTCCTATCGCTCCCATTAGAATACAAAGATTTGGAAATTGTAGAAACTATTGCCAATAAAAGCAGTATCTTTGTCAAGCATGATCTCATTCCATTTGAATACCCACATCATGATACTCGCATTTGTGTGCTACTATGTTCCTCAAAGCCGACACCAAATCAAATAAAGATCAAGTCAAAATGGGGGATATTGGTCCAGAACATTATTTTAGAGGATGCAAGTATTTTTTAAAAACATCAAAATTGCTTAGGTCATTTTACCATGCAATGCAAGAAGTTGGAGCACACTAAGACCCTTGTATGTGTGGATCATTGCACGAATCCAACAGACTACTCTGTGCAATTTTGCACACAATATAAGGGAGAGGAAGTTGAACTACACAAGAATCTGAGCATTATTGAATCAATTGTTGAAGCCAAAACCCCCCCTCCATTATTTGAACTTACAGTAGATAAAAGGTTGATCTCAGTGATTAATATTCTTGATCAAAGCCTTCTTTCACATATCCATAAAATGTATAGTTTCTTTACTTCTAAGATCATAAAATGGTTAGTTTGTTGCCAAATTACCCATCCTAAGCCAATCTAGCATCGTCATCTTCAGTGCTTATCATGAGGGAACAACCTATGTTGCATTCTTCAATCATTAACAATATTGTACATCAGCTAATGTATCAAAGTTCCCCAATTAATATCATCAGCATACAGGACTCACTCAGTCAACAAGCAGTCATTGACTTGAAAGCTAGGCATCTATCAGATCAAATGATTACAAAACTGGCCACCAAATTGATCTTTGAGATAGCGGTAGAAGAGGGGTTGCTTGATGAAATTGACCTTATTAACACTCAATCAGGTTCAGCATTATTTGAGTTTGTTGTTCAGGATGATAATCTGCCAACTATTCCCTCTTATCAGAATTCTCAGCCAAAATCATCTTTGGAATTATAGGAATATCAAGCTCCATATGACATTCATAATCTTTTGCCCATTCAAGACAGTTCAGATATTGAGCATGATTACAACCCGAATGAGATTCTAATTAAGAAAGTTAGAGAGTGGATGCGAGATAATACCTTTATGGAATCAGACCATGAGGAGATGCAAAATTTTATGATTCAAGAACAAGGATTGATAGCTCAAAGTTAAGATCAGGACACTGTGGATCAAGGTGAAGCCCAAGAGATAGTAGAATACATCTCAGATTCCACAAATCCAAACCCTAAAAAAATTTCAACACAATCGGTATGTACCAATACATTGTTGAATATTCAAAAAACCCCCTCTCAAGCCACCCAGGTCAAGCCCGCATTGAAAAAAGAGAGGCAGAAAGCCCAAAAATACTCAGACTAAAGCTAAAATTGCAGCAGGTATCCAATCTACTCTGGATGGCAAGTTCACACCTTCAAAAAGAATGATGAGGAGAATGATGAGTTCTCCTTGTCAATCATGAAGATTATCTCATGGAATGTCAGAGGTTTAAACACCTCTAACAAAAGGGTTAGAATCAAGCAAGAGCTTGATTCTATGAAAGTAGATGTCCTCCTGTTGCAAGAAACAAAACTGTCACAAGAGAACTTTGATAAAACAATTGGGAAATGGTCAAACTGGAAATCAGCCCAAAGACCGGGAATGGGTGCCTCTGGGGGTCTGGCTATCCTATGGGATCCCAAGTCAATTCAAGGTCAGCTCACAAACCAAGCAGATAATTGGCAAGCATTAAGCATGAGTTGTTATGACAAAAAATTTCTTTCGATTAACGTCTATGGACCCACAGCAATGATGGATAAGCAGAGAGTCTGGCAGGAGATGACTCGTATGATTTAGTCACATTAGTTACAACACATAATTATAGGGGGAGATTTTAATGCTATTTTAAAATTGTCTGAAAAATGTGGAGGCATTAGTCCACCTTTGAAAATAATACAAGATTTCTCCCACTTTGTACAAGATAATAATCTTGTAGACATTGAGCCAAGTAAAGGTGCATATACTTGGACCAATAAAAGATCTAATTTTGCTCAGATTGTTGTGAGGCTAGACCGATTTTTTGTATCACAGAATTGGAATCTCACTAAGACCTCCTTTCAGTTAGACATTCTGCCAAAACCAGGCTCAAATCACTTTCCTATCAGCATCCAAGTGAGTTTTAATTCAGTCTCTCACGGTCATCCTCATAATTCATCCTTCAAATTTGAAAGAATGTGGTTACGGCATCCATCATTTCTACCTTTAATTAGACAATGGTGGATGAGTGTCCCTCACTTGGATGGCACTAAAATGCATCAATTTGCAACCAAGCTGAAATATACTAAAGCCCAGATTAAAAAATGGAATGAAGTAGTCTTTAAGAATATTTTTAAAGAAAAGGAGATTGTAAAACAAAAGCTAGAAGATGTGCTTGACAAGATCACCAGACATGGCATGGATAATGACTCTTTCCTTTTTCAGAAAAGCCTATCTACAGAGTGGGAAGAACTATGTAGTAGAGAAGAGATTTACTGGAGATAGAAATCTTGAGAACTATGGCTGAAAGAGGGGGATAAAAATACAAAATTCTTTCATGCCTCAGCTAAACAGAAAATAGCAGCCAACCGGATTTTTTCTATTAATAATGCGGTGATAGGTATTTCAATTATAGATCCTCAAAGCATACAAGATGAAGGGGTGAGATTTTTTAAAACCTTGCTGGCCCCCCAGAATCTACCTTTCTACTTGGATACCTGAGAGACTGAGCTTCTAGTAGCCATACCATCTATTGTTACAGAATCAGAAAACATCAAGTTAATGGTTCCATTCACAATTCAGGAATTGAGGAAAGTAGTCTTCTCCCTTCCCCCAGATAAAGCGCTAGGACCAGATGGATTCACTACTCTTTTCTTTCAAGCATGCTAGGACATAGTGGGGTGGGACCTATTGGGAGTTATTAAAGAATCCAGATCTAGTAAGTCCATGCTAAAATACTTCAATACTACCAATATAGCTATTATCCCCAAAGTGAAAGCACCTAAGACTTTTGCAAAATTTAGACCCATTTCCTTGTGCAATACGGTTTACAAAATCATTACGAAAGCCATATATCTCAGGATGAAGCAGTTAATTCCAAGCCTAGTATCTCAACCTCAAGGTGGTTTTGTCCCTGGTTGGGAAACAATGGAGGGGGCACCAGTGGCACATGAAACACTCCACTCCATTAATGCAGGAAAATCTCCAAATTTTGTCATTAAGTTGGATATGATGAAGGCATATGACAGGGTTTGCTAGAATTTTTTATTTAAAGTCTTACACAAATTTGGATTCTCCAAAGCATGGTGTAAATGGGTACGAGCCTATGTATTGGGGGCCTGGTTCTTAGTAGTGATTAACGGAGTTCCTGCGGGTTTCTTCTCATCCACGCAAGGGGTTTGAGGAGACCCTTTATCCCCAATCCTTTTTATTCTGATGGCTAAATCTTTTAGTAAACATATTCAGCATATGCAGGCTTCAGGGCTCTGGAAAGGTGCTTGTATTAGTGAAACAATCATTTGCATTACCCACACCCTATTTGTGGATGACACCCTTCTATTTGGAGCCTCTTCTGTATCAGAAGCAAAACAAATTAAACAATCCCTAGACATGTACACCTCAATTTCAAATCAGAAAGTGAACTCATAGAAATCTAAGATTTACTTGTTCAATACAAATTAGATAATAGCCAATAATATTGTCAATATTCTAGGCTTTTCAATAGACTTCCTACCATCAATCTATTTGGGAATTCCTTTCTTTGTTGGAGCCAACAGAACAAGCTACTAGGCGCCCATTATTGACAAAATCAAATCAAGAGTTGTTGCTTGGAAAGCAAGATGGATATCCCTTTCAGGCATAATCCTTCTTATTAAGATAGTGCTTTCAGCAATACCAAATTATTATCTATCAGTTCTCAAAGCCCCTTCTTTGGTCATCAATTCCATCCAAAAGATCTTGAGAGAATTCTTATGGATAGAAAATATGAATGGAGAAAAGAAAATTCCTTTGGTCTCACTCGATTGTATGGCACAAAAAAAAATAGCTTGGAGGTGCGGGGATCCATGATCTTCATAAACGGAATAAAGCCTTTGGAGGAAAGCTAGTTTGGAAAATGTACTCTAAGCCCTACAATATATGGTGTCAAATCATGCAGCAAAAATATTTAGATAACAACAATCCAACTAGATTCCTGACCATCCTTGATCCCCCAAAAGGATCAGCAATATGGGACTTCATGATGGCCTCAAGGGAGATAGTAACTAACCATATATCATGGGAAGTTAATAGTGTTTCTCAAGTTAAATTTTGGCATGACTCATGGAACGGGGCTCCACCATTAAGTAATATGGAAGGTGTGGATAGCATTGTAATTGCATTTGAAAATGTGTGGGGATCACTTTTGATAAACTTTGTGTCTACAATTTCAATACACTCAAGAAAGGTGATTTGGAAAGATCCATCAGAATTGAATCTCCCTCCCTTGGACTATAAATTATTGGAAAAAATCTTTTCGGAAAGAGTAGTATACTTATCAAATTCTGATGATAAGGTGCTTTGGGCCCCTAGGAATGAGGGAAATTATAACATCAAGGATGGGTATAATATTATCCAACAATAGGAAATCAATTCTCCTCCTTGTCGGGCATTCACATTTTGTTGGAGTCAATTAACACTACCCAAAGCAGGATGCTTCTCATGGTTAGCATTAAAAAATAGGGTTTTAACTAGTGATAGACTACACAAATTAAAGATTACACAACCTTTTAATTGTTTACTGTGTGGTCATGTTAGATAAAATGTGGATCATTTATTTTTAACCTGCCCGTTTGCACAACATTGCTAGATTTTTGTGTTGAGAAAACTTCACTATTCGACACCTTTGCCAAGTAGTCTCTGGGATTTGTTTCAGTCTTGACCAGAATTATATCTAGATTCCCTCTTCTCTATATTATGGACATGTATCTCAGCCCTAGTTATGTGGGCAATTTGGTGGGAGCGCAACAAAAGAATCTTCTGCAAAATTTCCTCTTTAATTGAAGTAGTACTCTCTAATTTGGAAAAGTCAATATCTGAAATGGTGAATTCCAGTCATTGAAAGCTTAAGTGTAACCTACATATGACAAGTTGGGATAGTGTGATTTCAAGGGAATGGAAACATATTCAATTACCATTTGGTTGGTGCCAATGATCTCTTAATTCAAATCCACAAGATCACAAACTGGTTCGATGGATTCCTCTAGCTGAAGGGATTGTGAAGTTAAATTTTGATGGATCTTCCAGAGGCAATCCGAGTGATTCAGGTGCAGGTGTGTGTATCCGAGATCATCATGGTGTAGTTATAGCATTAAAATTTTGCCCTCTTCCTTGTGGTACAAATAATATGGTTGAATCTCATGGGTTATTTATTGGCCTCACATTGGCTAGAGTAGGTGGATTCAAATGAATACAAGTAGAGGGTGATTCCTTGATCATTATTAATACTTGTATAAAATGGGAAATGCATAGCTAGCAGTTAGGATATATCTTTCATCAAATTTGGTTCCTACTAGATTCCTTTGATGAAATATACATATCCCATACCCTTCATGAGGGGAATGTGGTGGCATATCACCTTGCTAATAAGGCATGTGATGGCCATGATATGTCTTCATTTGCACCAAATGAAATCATTAAGCAGGACATTAAACTTTAGGAATTGATTTATGTGGATATGAAAGCCTCATCAGCAGAGCTGGATGAAAAAGTGGAAAATTAAATACTTGTTTGATGAAGTGGACACTAGGTACATCAATGTTGTATCTTGCATGATGGTGGTACAGTACTAAATGTGTGTGGCAAGCTACATACCTATCCAGGAATAAGTGATAGATTAAATATCCACAAATGATATGCTATCAATTTTTGTTCCCCTGCATTTATAACAATTTGTTTACATGTGTGGGATTTATGTGAGCTACGATTATGTACATTTTTAGAATATTATATGGGAATTTTCATTCCCAAGGTACGATCTGGTATCATCTCAATTCATCCCAGAGATTTATGGGGATTCGATGGACAAGGAAATTTATGGTTTAAATAATGGGAGTGCTTTGATGACTTTATATATTTTCCCAATCCTATTTACACATCATTCATTTTGCATCACTCTCATAGCATCAATGGAGTTGAGGGTTGGCCAGATTTTGAAATGTAGACAATGCAAAAGGTATCATCATGATATCTTGCCGAGAAACTATAGATTAAGGCTGCAAGATTTTGGGGTGGAAGAGGTGCTGCCTGCGATTATTGATGAGGGTTCCTTTGATTCCATGTTTGTTTTCCATTCTCTGAAGATTTAGGCTGCTATCCGCACTGTTATCAGCAAAGAAATCCTTGCACCACATGTGCGTCATTTCTTTTTCCCAACACAACTTTTTGCCATCTTCTTGTCCAATGCCTTGGACCTCATACAATCAATGCCCCTGTTCATTTCTTTGGTAGAGAAAGTTATCAACCCTAATTATTTGTAGAATAATGTGCTTATTCGAGCTCTATAAAAATAATGATCTTTGGGATGGTTTGGCACTAGTTGGTGGTTTGTTTTCCCATCATGAATTTCTCACCAACCATGATTGCATGCTGGTGTATGTAAGTATAAAATGTTCCTTGGAGAAATAGGATGCAAGGTACGTAGAAAATGCCCTCCATTCTGTGAATTGGCATTTCGGCTTTCACATGGTGGATTCGGTTAAAGTCAAGGTGAATGTGCTACTGGACCTCTTCAAATTTCCAAATACTCCCCCTTCTCGGGTTGGAAATTTGATTCAATCATGCGCAATCACTTGCGGCCATCCTCCAAGGATGCTAGATGAGGTATCAAACCTCAATGTTCACCCCTCGGGCTCGATTAGTGGGTCTTTGCCTGATGATCAACATACTCGTGCTACTAGCTTTGAGGTGCCCTTCTCTCATGATTCAGCCTTTGCTCATGGATGGCATCCTATTTCTTCAATGGAGGGGGAATCTATGCGTCCGGCTGCGTTAGAATTTGCAATGGGAGTTGTCCTAGAACCATTGAACTGCTCTCCACGTGCTACAAAGGTTCCTACTTTGGATTGGGGCATGGAGGACATGATCAAATAAGAGTCTCATAGTTGGCTATTCCTAAAATTTTGATGGTTTTTGTATAGTTTGTAGCCAATTTCATATTGTAAGATTTTTTTGGTTTTTGGCTCGTTAATGGGTTTTGATATGCATATTTAATTTGCGCATAGTATATAACTTGAACTTCCTAGTATGTGGGATATGTTTGAATAATGATTTACTGCCTTTTTTGGCCTCTTATGTAACTTCAATTGTAACCGACTAATATCAAATCTATACTTGTATATAACTATGATCCCGAGGTTTCTTTCTGATTCTTCCAAGGGGAGTTTTTGAATCAGTTTATTAATAAAATATGGTGGACACCCCACTTTTTCTTTAATATATATATGTGTGTGTGTGTGTGTGTGTGTGTGTGTATGTATATTATTTCACCCACTAGGCAAATAAAGTAGTATGTAAACAAATAAAAGGTAAAACAACTCCTGATGCAAGGTCAACTTGGGTGGGACCCACCTGGGTCACCACCTAAGGAGCCTAAAAAAAAGACCTTTTAAAAAAAACAAAAAAAAATAATATATATTACATTAAAAACAAATAACAAAAGAACTTACCCAAAAAAAAACAATGTAACGTATGCTTTGTAAAAAAGAAATGTCTTTTTTTTGTAAAAAAAAAAATTAAAAATAATAATAATGTTTGGGGGCGTGGGCCCCCACTCCCCACGGTACCACGCCCTGCGCTGTCATGACAAGGCTCTGCCATGACAAGTGGTACACCTGTCGTGACAAGTGGAACCTGCCACGACAGGGTACCCTACCGACGAGCAGGCCCCGCCAGTCCCCTTTGGGGACTTTAAACTATTTCTTTATTTAAATGATTTTTTTTTTTTTAAAGTTCCTTTTTTATTTAATTTTGTTTTAATTTATTTTATTATTAAATTATATTTATTTTATTTTAAATTATATGTAAATTTAATATTATGTTTAATAAGATTTGTTTAGTTAATATTATTCATGAAACTATTAATAAATTTTTATTTGAAATAATATATTTTATAAGTTGGTAATTATGTTTCTCTTATAGTTAAAGTTTATTCCTTTTCTAATGATTATAGACTTTCTTGTCTATTTACCTATGTCGAACCAACTAAGGATATCTACAAATTTAGTTATTCTATAAAATACTAGTTGATAGTTAAAATTGGTTTTAATTAGACTTATTAATTAATAACCTCGTAAGGTTGTTAATACTTGGTAATATAATTAATTAACAAATAAATCAATTAAACCTTACCCAAATATGATTTAATGGTAGTCCCGTGTAACTCAATTTAATACACAAACCTTAGAACAAGGGAGCATAGTGAATCAATGATCCGCTCTTATGTGGGCAATATTGGGTAAAAGATTCAACGTTTGTTTGAAACTCCAGAATCATACATAGGACCAATTGGACTCATATGTGTACTCTATTATACATGTACATGATGGCCATTCCACCATTGATTTGATAACATTTTTTTATCTACCGACTGGAGACTAGACTTTATGCACGGATACATTCATACCTTGAGATGTATTATCAAGCTAACCTTTAATAAACCTAACCTCATTGCTAGTGTTAAAAAAAATAGTTTCATTTTTGTGTGTTATTTTTTTTGGGCATGACACCAAGGTGGTCACTGGTATTTTAGAGCATTTTTGGCTCAAACGGACCTCACCGCTGAGCTCGTAGCGGCCAAGAACCCCCATATCTATATAAGACGCGTCTGATTCGGACGCCATTACATTTTGAGGCAAAAAAAAATTGCCTACCAAGTCTTGGCATGCATCTCAAGGTTGTACAATGATTTTGAAAAAAAATGTGGACAACGATGGCCATTTGGCCTTCAAATTTAACCCCCTAGCGAATGCAGTCTTAGCCAGCGACCAAGGGCCCGGGAAGTGTCACCAATTTTAATGTTGTGAACTGTTGATGTCAACACATGTCAGCACCCTTGGACATCATATTTGGGCCCATCAACATACCTGTGGTTTTTTTCTCATAACTTGAGCATACGGTATCAAAATCGAGCAAATGAGATATCATCAAAAATCTTGTTTTGAGCTCTATCTAGATCTGGAGGTTTGAATTTTTTATTTTTCTTTTTTGATGGTTTTTTTACTGTCAAAGCTAGATGTTCACTTTTGTACTCTGGGAGCTCTATCTTGTGCATCTGGACTCCATTTTAGGAAAATGATATATCATTGGAAAGCTTCTTCTAAGAACTTTCTATTGTTGTGAGTCATTTTTCCAGATTCTACTCCAGGTATATTTTATTTAGTTTCTTGCATTTTTGCAATCTGATGGATATCTTGGATGTTATAGATCTTGGGATCTCTTCCCTTTGAGGGATGGCTCATCTTAGGCTTTTCTTTTGTTTCAGCAACCTTCTCTCTTCTTTGATAAGTGTATACTTCACTTTTGTAGCATTCTTTTATGCACACGCATTGAGATAAAGTGTCATTATATTGCATGTATGGGATCTTGCACATGTTTGTGCTCTATGTACTTGCACTCCATTATAAAGTGTCAAGGGGTTTGATGTTTGCCTTTTTTTTCCATCTAATTTTGTCATGTGAGAGTTCCTCCAATGACATTAGCCTCGAGTATCTCTATTTGTGTTTGTACTCTCTCTACACCTTCGATGTTCCTTGTATCATGCAGTTCATATTGGATGATCTTTTCAGTGTACCTGTCATTACTCCCTTGTCAACATTATGGGGGGATTCTACTATTGGCTCTACTTCTTCCTTGGTTTGATAGTGTAAGCTATGTATTTATTATTTGATTCTATGTACTTGGCAGATGCAGTGGTTGGGTACCTATGCATTTCGGTGAGATGGATCATTTACCGTACGGACACTCTTTCTTTCCTATTTTTGGATGCACTATTCCAGCTTTGATTGATCAGCTCTTTAGAATTTTGGTATTTTTATGCCATCTGTATTTTTGAGTTCAAGTGTTTGCCTTTGTTTGCCTTGTGATTTGAGTAGTGTCATTTAAGGGCACTCGTGCAGATTATAGTATTCTATATCTTCGACTTCAAGTTGTTTGCCTTTGTTTGCCTCCTAATTCAAGTAGTGCCATTTGAGGGCACTCATGTAGATTAAAGTCTTCTCTACCTAGTCATATTTCATTGGAGGATCTTCAGATCAATAATTACTTCTTGATAGAGTTTGTAACTTCTTGCTTCAGTGATGTTCTACATGTTCATCCTTGTTCCTATTTTCTGGAACATTCCTAGTTTTGAAGGACTTCTTTAGTCCTTCAGACTACTCTTCGTCTCTTTTTGGAGTAGAGTTTTTCCCATGTGGTTTTCTCTATTTTTCTTCTTTTCAGAGACTCTCTTTTGTACTTAGGTACTTGATCAGGCATTTTGTTGTCAGGACCCATTTGCTTTCAGTAGTTCTTTCTAGGTTTTTAGCTTCTCCCAAAGTTTATCTTAAGAGGGGAAGTTAGAGTAATAAGTTATTTTGTTAGTAATTAAATCATATTGATTTATTTATTAAGTCACTTATTATCTCTTTCTACTTAAGCTAAAATTTAGGCATATAATAATTAATTTCTTTATTAATTATTATCATGCAACCTAGGTTTGTTTTCCCTTCTAAGGTTTTGATCTCCTTTTATAAGGATTGATCTCTCTTGTAATATTATTGAGAAACATTCATTTTATTGAATTGCAACTTTTGTTTTAACACATCAAGAATGTCTCCTCTTTCATGGATCCATGCGTTTGGGCCTCTCTAGCTTCTTGGTTCTCTCTCTTTATGTGATGGGTGTTTGCATGCAGGTGTTCTTGGGAGTTGTGGGTTGTTTACTCATCAAATCCAATAATAGACTCCCAACTAGTAATAATATTTTATAGGATGTATCTCCCCTTAACGAAACTAGCTTGAGTATTGTTTATAAATTTGGGGAGAATATTCTCTACTCTGTTAGGAATAACCTTGACAAGAATCTTATAGGAGACATTAAGTAAGCTAACTAGCCTCTAATTATTAGCCAAAGTCTTATTCCCATCCTTGGGGATTAGTTTAATGATGCCTTTATTACTCTTCCTCCCTAATAAACCATTGTTGATTACCTTTTTATACCAAAAAAAAGGTCATGGCTAATCCAGTTAATGTTAGATTTGTAAAATTCTATGGAGATGCCATCCCCTGAGGTGATTTATCATTCTCCAGGGAGTTAATAGCTTCCTTAATTTCTTTTACATATATATCTTCATTTAAGAGCAGGTAGTCTTCCTCTCCAATCTTCCTACAAGAACAAACTGAAAGCAACTTTTTTTTGTTGATGCAATATTTAGAATAACCAAGGATGCTCATGCATATATATATCTTTTATCATATCAATTATGATGGAACATTAATCATAGTAATGATTTTTTTTCAAAATTAGATATAGGTTATGTACACATATACTCCTGAGCCTAAGAAGGCTTGATTTATATGGTTGCTCATGTTGCAAAATCTTCTTGCTAAACAACATCTTTCTGATTCTAATAATTGTTTAATGTGCAAAAAATATAATTCTATTAAAAACATATTTTTTTAATTATTTATATGCTAAAGAGATCTGGTTGATGTTTTGTAGTTATTTTATGAATTGGAATTTGAATGATCATAATGTAATTTAAAATATTATCTTTGGTGCTTTTGATAATATAGATAAAAATCTTAATGCTTTTTGGTTACTTCTAACCAATGAAATTCTTTGGCATTTATGGAAGGCTCAAAATAACAAGGTGTTCAATGGGTCAAGAAGAATGCCTACTGAGTCACATAAGAGACTGACATTCTTTAATATTGTTTTGTAGGTTATTGTAACCATGGAAATTTCAAAGGAAAGGTTCCATAAGGTTCTAGGATATGAGATTACTAAATTCAATAGGCAAGAGATGTGATACAAGCATCTTGGGCACACAACTCAAAGATGAACCCCATATTTCACAAGCATATTTTGGAGTTGAAAAACAAGGTTAATAAGCTAGAGGCTAAAAAATAAGTTGCAAACAAGAAGGAGAATAAGACTAGTCTGAGAATATTCTTCAACAATGAGTGAGACTTGGACATCAAGATTGACAACTCCAATGAGGACAAATTATATTTATCTCCCCCACTAGGACAACCCATGTGGGAGGAGTTTGATGAGAGTATAATGTAATGATAGAAGCCTTATTGCTATTTTTCTTTTATGCATCAATGTATTCAATTGTTATGAATGGGACTTATATATTCCCCCATGTACTAAAAAATTTATAGAACGTTACTTTGTGAGCCATTTTAGAGTAATCAACTAGGTCATGTTGATGATATGATCTGATATGCATTCCTTAATAAACTATGTAATGTATTTTACCTATACTTAATATATATAAAATATCTCTAGAAGACATATTCTTATATTTTTGTCAATGAAAATACCTCCTCTTGGAAAATAAAAATATACATTGATGAAGAGAAAAGAGATTTTTTCAGTCTGCAACTGATTTAAGGCATTGTACGAAGTTTTCCTTCCTGCATTTGTCTGATTGGATCACCATTAATGGCACTTACCTCTCTAAGGGTAGCAAAGGGCATTATTCATGCCATTTCCATTAATTCCGCTACTAGTGGTGGTAAAATTTCACTCTACAGTGAGGTTGTGGTTCATTACCCTAAGTCGGTGAGCAAAAAAATGGTTGGCTTTGAACCAGAGGGCTCTCGAGACCAAAGAAAGAATGGAGAAAATAAAGGAATCCCTCCCAAGCCTCGCTCATTCAAGCAAGTGGTTCAAAGCAAGAGAACATTTCTAGCAGGAGTCTAGTTCCTCTCTTCCACCACCCAAGGAGTTGTCACCAGTGTGGGAGATGGAGGTAAGGCTTTTTCCCCTCCCAAGCTTGTTATTAAGCCAAACCCC
Organism: Chamaecyparis obtusa; assembly: GCA_027943335.1. Taxonomy (NCBI): domain Eukaryota; kingdom Viridiplantae; phylum Streptophyta; class Pinopsida; order Cupressales; family Cupressaceae; genus Chamaecyparis; species Chamaecyparis obtusa. Next base: position 72,737 of record BSBK01004687.1, on the reverse strand, counting down.
CAAATGAATTTGGTAATAGAGAAGGAGAAGATTAAACTTATGAACAATGCTATATTTTTATTCTCTAGATGTTTCTAAGATCCCTTTTAGGAATTTTCTTAATGACTGGTTTCAAAAAGTCTAGGGGCATAAAATGGGTTTTCAATTTTCCTATTACAGAATGCTTCAAAAGGGTTTATTTATTATGTTCTTTTGTGACCCTAAGTCACAAAAAACCATTATTGACAAACAATTCTGGAAAGTCGGCCCTTGTGAATTTCATGCCATCCCATGGTGTCATTCAAAGCCTCCCACAATGAGATTTTGGCACTATTAATCCCTAGGTGGTTGATAATTGGAAACCTCCCACCTTTTCTCTTGAGTTTTCTCCCACATGCTCTCGAACCAGTGGTTAGGGTTTTGAAACTATATCAATACAATGTTCTTATTCCTCATACTGATATTTACATTCTCATATCACTCAAACCTAGTATTGACATCCTGGATGTCCTCTACTTTGACCTAGATAAGGCTCCAATCATTTGTCATGTAATCATCTTGGGTGGAATTAATAGTTATTACTTATGCAAGAAAGAGGGTCACAAGAAACAAGATTGTCATATTCTTAAGAAGCACACTCCACCCCCATTGATTCCCCCTATGCCTAGTAGCAATCAAAAATCCTCCTCCTCTACTAGAATGATGGTGAGCAATCTCTTGAATCTACATTGCAACATGTTGCCTCTGGACCTATCTCTCCCCCACCTTCCTAGATGCAAGATTCTGAAACCATCAATGCTACCTTAGAAAAATTGAAAGGCCAATTCATGGATAACCTTTTTCCCCCTCCCTTAACCATGGATTTCCCTAAATCTCTGCAAGATCTACCCAATGCACAAGATCTTGACTTTGGTCTGGGTAACAAGAACCCTAAGTTGAAGCATCGCACCCAGAATGCCCAGTACCTTGTCATTGAGAAATTTTTTACTAAAGTAGTCATAACCAAGGTGGATCCCTAACCCAAATGGAATGTATACTCTATCATCTCTCTAGGTCATGCCCCCTCCTCTAACCTACCTATAACCCTAGCTCTATCTTTAGATAGGAATGGTAGCCCAAGGAAGTTTTCACTTCCTCCTTCCCCTCAAGCGGTCTTAGTAGCTACTAAATATATTGGTGGTGAAGAGGAGATATTTTCACCCCCTCCTATGGATCTAAATAACAAACTCAATGATTTTTCACCTATGGTTATTCCTTCCCCCCCTCCTCTTCTACCTCCACTAAATTTATGGAATGGGAATCTCATTGAGAGGGTGTAGGAAGAGAGCACTCCCATGTCTAAGGATGTAGAAGTGTTGGATGTCATTCTTAGGTAGGGGCCTAAGTTAGAGGATGGTGAAATTGTTTAGGACCAGGGTGGCTCCAAATTATAACATGAGGCCTCTTTTATATTTACCTCAGTCATGAATAAGAAGTACAAAAAATCTAATAAGCCTCTCAAGAAGGACCCTACAGAATGTGTGGACGGTATGAATATTAGAAGGAAAAGAGGTAGACCCCCTCTCCTAAGTAGAAACCCTAAGCCCTCCAAGAACCCAAGGAATTCTCTTCCTCAGTACTTCAAAAACTTTCAGTCTCCTATGGAGACTAATAAATAAGGGTTTCTTCATGATATTGAATTGTGCATCATGGAATGCTAAAGGCTTAGAATTATCTAATAGGAAATATGTGGTTAAGAGACTCCTAAAATTGCATAAGAATATGGATATTGTATGGTTTCACAATAGATGAAGATAATCACGCCATTGTCTCTCTCTCAAGGATAATATATCTATTCTAAGGATTACCTATTCCATCATGAAATACACTTGAATTGTCAACCTAGGGACGTAGGACTTGAAATGGGTCAGCACATATTGTGCACTAAGTTCCTTTAGGATTCATAACACCTATGTTGTAGGAAAGTAAAATGCATTGGAAGAATCTATACTATTGCTACAAAATAGTAAACACACCTTGGCTAACAATAGATAATTGTGGAAAGCTTAAAAATGAACCTAAACTAATTAACAACTCAGAACATCCACTATGATCATTTTCTACAAGTGTTGTAGGAACTTTCACAATAATAATGTTGCAGGACTAATACAGTAAATCTATCTGAAAATAGGAAACTGCAAGAAATGAATCTATTCTACCTAAATCTATTCCACCTCCCAAGTGGGCCCCCTTGGTTGGCTTCAACTAACTATGAACACAACAAGTACTCAAAATCTCTCTTCCATTAAAATCCTTCTTTGATTACATAAAAACTGAATAATTCATGAAGAACATAAAAGAGTAACTTTTGAATCTAAATCAGCATTATCTATTTTCTCATTAGCTTACTAAGACGATCCAAATCCATTATATATAGGATTGGATGCTTATTAAAAAAATAACATAAAAAATTCTTGAACAAACATCGCCAGAAAAGAAAGCGGAAGATCAACCATGACATAGTACATTTACTACCAAGCAACAAAATAACAACTTGCAAGAAATATAGCAAGTTGTATCCCCTATATTCTCTAGAATAGCAACTCCTTTGTAGGCGTGACTTATCCAATGGAACTAAACTGTGCTTTCTTTGCCATGACCAGTCTCCATTATCCTCCTTAAATGTAGTAATCACCACTCTTTGCGTCACTCCTCATTCTCCTGAAAAGTTAACAACATCCGGAACACATATGCAAGATAACATTCCTACTTTTACTTAGATATTAGAACATAGCTTAAAATAGTTATATGAAATACTGCATTCTATGTATAATATTAAGCAAAAAATGTCATACACACTACCCATAGGTTTAGTAGGTTCTAGCTATCTCTGGCATAAGTTCACAAGATATTTACTACAAGTGTTTAGAAATTTTTTATCAAAGCACAAAGAGTGTGTCCAAACTATGAAAACTATATCAAAATTAAGACATTAATATGCCTCATCATCTACCCCCCACTATTCAAATGCTTGTCCTCAAGCATTATACTTCTTTTCCATAGCTCTGAAGTTGCTGACTATGGTTCTCCCTTTCTTCCCACTTCCGAAGGTGTAGAAGAATCCTCTGGTGCACTCCCAGTGTTCACCTCTGTGCTCCTCAACCAATAGGTCTAGTCTAGTAGCATCATTATCATAAAGAGGCCAAAGAAGTGTAGGAGGTTGAAAAGACAAGGGCATCCATAGTTCCTTTCTGATTTGTCATCCCAACTGTATGTATTTGGTCACCCTATGAATAGCTACCTCATAATTGATAGGGCTATGTGGTTCTACCTTTTCGAAGGCTTCTGGTAGTCGGTTCCACCAGTTCCTAATCCCTGAAAAATATCTTTTATGTGTAAAGTTTGGGAGTGTCTGGTAATCTCTGTAAACCTTTTCTCTTTCTGCAAACACTTTATCCCTGACCTCTGGTTTTTGTTTCCCATAAGTTAATTTGAACCAGTCTCTTAGAATATCATCAGGCTTATGTGATTCAACCCGTAGTGGCAAGGGTTTAGATTTCTCAAGATCTCTATAGACATTTAACTACTTGTCATAGTTTGCCTCATTGTGCATCCATGAAATTAAAGCTCTAAGGTGAACAGCTCTAATGTAAAGCAGAGGATTCCACTCTGTTTCATGTGGAATTATGAAATTATGCAGATATAGTTCACACAACAAATTCTTCTGCCATGAGGGCAGAGTCTAATACACATTGTAAAAATCTTGAGCAGTTTTAAATTCATAGTCAATATTCCTTATTGTCATCATTAGTTGAAATAACAGAAACTGTTCCTTCAGACAAACAAAATACACCCTTGGTGGTGGTCTATAGGCCATGACTTGGCTAGCTAACTTTAAGGCCTTATTCATCTGTTGTTTCTGTTTCTCAAGCTTCTCCTTAAGGGATTCAATTTCCTCATCTTTATCAAATATTATTTTTTGCATTTGGTCTCGTTCTTGTTTCCACAAGGTCTTTTGAAAAATGAAGTGATTGTACAAACCAAATAATACAAATTGAATTATAGACGAAGGGAATTCTTGGGCCATAGCTTTCTTCTTTCATTCCTTAGCAACTTGCTGGAAATAATGGGTGTACTAGGAGGATCTATAAGGTATGACAAAAACATTAGAGTATATAGGGACTGGTGGAGAAGTAGGTTGAACACTTTCAGGGGCATTTTCTATGACTATAGTAGGATTTGACTCACATTTCCTGATCACCATGTGGCATTTCACTGTCAGGCTCATTTTCACATGTTTCCACATTTTGGGGTTCCAACTGTATAGGAGAGTCATCTAGAATATTCTCGACCTGTAATTCTGCATGAGGTTTTGACATTGAAACATTTAGGTTTTTAGGGGAAACTAAGGATACTTGACCTTGCATGTGAGGGCTTTGACATACAAGAACCTCATTAACCTCTATTGCTTTGCGGGTCCATTTTGGTTTAGATGGTGTTGGGGTAGACATTGCAAGATTAGTTGCTGCAGGAGTAGACCTTTTTCTCTTTGCCACTTGAACAGGAGGGTTTTGGGCTTCCCTTTTAAAATTAGGGATCTCTTCATCAACCTTATGTTTTCCTTTATCTCTGGAAGAGCTAGGTATATCACCCTCTAAAATATGCCCAACAAATTTATCAGTAGGGGGTAATGCTAGTTCTTTCTCTATTTCAGCTGGATTCTAACTAGGCCCTGCAATCCCTTCCTCATTCCCTAAATTTTGTGAGATGGGGTTGGCTTGAGGCTGCAAGGTTTTAAATTCAACAAATTCTGCCCACGATACAGGGGAGGAATCCCTAAGAGATCTTTCAACTAAAATTTTAACTAGGACATGATGAGAAATAGAATTTTCATTTCCTTTTTGAGTTTTTTTTGGCACTAATACACAACATATTGTAAAGGAAATTGGGGATATTAACTTGAATGTTATGCCTTACACAACTAAGCAGCTTAAAATGATGAGCGTGTAGGTTTGAAAATCTGGCTTCGCAGGTCAAGTACTTGATGATATGGTTCACCAATTCTGGATATGGTGCTGGAAGAGAGAGTCTCTTACACCCTTGCTTTGAGATTTCCAGTGGAGGGTCACCCAGCTGAGAAAACTATGCCCGAGATGACCTAGCGTCATGTTCATTGGGATAATGTTCTCCATTAACTGGTAGTCCTGTGACTTATGCTATCCACTCCTCAATAGCAACCACTGTTAATCCCCATAATGTGGCTTCTCCTTCATTGAATGTCCTCATAAACTCCATTGCTACTTCTTCATTAAACTCTATTAACTGCAGGAAGTAGCCAAGCCATCCACAAGTGTTAAAACTATGGACTACTTCCACATCCGCTAGTAGAATACCATGGACAACTAGCTCATGTCTCTACAATTGTCCTCCCATCTTCAAAATGCCTAGTTTTAAATTTCTCTATTCTCACCACCCTGATAATTTTTACCCCCTTAACAATCTACAAATACCTTCTTCTCATGATTCAAATTGATCTTTCTGAGAAATGTCGATACCACATTCTCTTAACATGGCTTTGTTATGTTTGGCATGTAAAATAATGATTCTATTAATTATGAAGGACATCAAGGTTTTAACTGGAAGTGTTCTCATATAAATCATAGTCCTTTTAAGTCATGTCAAACACAGGAAATCTTTCCCAAAATCGGAATGAAAAGGTATGATAGATACAATAAAGATTTTAGAATTAAAAACAGACCGCAGCCAAAGTGCAACATATAATGTGGACATGACTAGGGTGACGTGGAGATGATGCTTGGAAATTAATACACTTTCCCTACCCCCCACAAAATTTGGACAAGTGTCCACACTTGAAAAATTTCGCATAGGAATGGAAAACTGGCTTAAGGCTTATACGATACATTTAATGCAGTAGTAGATATAATTATCGAAACCTATGCACTAAAAATGAGTAAAAAGTAAAAATGTTGTACCTAAAAATTTTAGATCATATATCCGCATGCAAGTTGATGAGTTGGTGAAGTCTAGTGACCGCAGAAAAGATGTTGATGGCATGTTTTATTGAAAGTGGTAAAAGAAAACAAAATTTGTGGGTGATGTGGAGTGTGAGTGGATGGTAGACAAAGAAATGAGATGATTTGATAAGAAGAAAATGAAAAATGAATGAAAGAATGGACCTCAGATGGAATGAGTTTTTATTATGGGTGCTTGTTGAAGGCTTGTTATGGTACTGCTACAGGAAGAAGGCTTGCACCCTCCACTTCAGGAAATGTGTTCGTAGGAGCTGGTAAATTTCTTGGTTGGAACTACTGCAGGAACTCATCCTCGGTCTATGGTTTATGATAGAACTGGCGCAATCAGTGGCCATTTACAAGCAATTTGAACTTGACTGGATCAATGGTTGTCAACTGGACTGCTCCATTGTCAAATACATACTAAATTTCATAAGGCCCTAGCCATCGAGTTTGCAATTTTCCTGGAATCTCCTTGAATTGAGAATCATATAAAAGAGCCCAATCTCCCACTTGGAAGTGTTTATTCCTGATATGTGCATCATGCCACTTCTTCTGTTGTTTCTGAATGATCTATGTTCTTTCCAAAGCTGTCTTTCTCATTTCATCCAGTGTGTTCAAGTGGAGAAGTATCTCTTCTTGTGCTCCAGGAAGGCTGATGTTCAATTCTAGAGCAGTGCGCAATGTTTTATGTTCAAATTCAATGGGCAACATTGCTACTTTTCCATACACAAGTTCAAATGGGGTGAATCTAGTTGTTGTCTTCCATGTAGTTCAGTAAGCCCAGACGGCTTCAGTTAACTTGCTGCTCCAATCCCTCCTATGTATTTGCACTGTCTTGGTCAGAATGGCCTCAATTTCTTTGTTGGTGACCTCTGCTTGCCTATTTACCTGAGGGTGATAAGGGCAAGATTTCTGGTGCCTTATGTTGTATTCTTTCATAAGTTCAGTGATCAAATTTGATGTGAACTGGGCTCCTTGATCTATTACAAGTTTTCTAGGAACTCCGTAGCAGGTGAATATTTCTTCATATAAGAATTTAGCTACTTTCTCATCTCTTGCATTTTTCATCACCCTGACTTCCACCCATTTTGTTAAATAATCCGTACATACCAAGATGTAGGATTTTCCATTTGATGGTGGGTCAATTGGCCCTATGAAGTCCATACCCCACTTATCAAAGGGTGTTACAACAACCTATGGATTGAGTGGCATCTCATCTGATCTGGTTGGCCGGCTCATTCTCTAGCATTTATCACACTTGGTTGTATAATTTGTTGCATCCTTATGTAATGTTGGCCAATAATATCTAGTTGTAAGTATCTTTAATGCCATTCATTTTCCTACAAAATGGCCTCCACATGGTTCACCATGACAGGCATGTAGTATGTCATATATTTCATCTTCCCTGACACATCTCCTCATGATTTGATATGGTCCAGTATAGAAGAGATTGTTATCTATGCATGAATAATGAAAACTTTTCTCTGCAAGCTTCTTCCTGTCTTTTTGGGAGAAGTGTGGGAGCATTTTATTTTCAGCAAGATAGTTTGCTATATCTGCATACCATGGTGTATGGGTTGCTATGTGGAACAAATGCTCATCTAGAAATGTATCTTCAATTGGAGTTGGATCTTCATCAGCAAGTTAAAGTCTAGACAAATAGTTAGCAACTACATTGGCCTTGCCTGGCTTATCAACAATGGTTATATCAAACTCCTACAATAACAAGAGCCATCTTGCCAATCTGCCAGTTACAGCAGGTTTGTTCATCAAGTACTTTATGGCTGAGTGGTCAATATGAACAAAAATAGGATAGCCAGTTACATAGTGTCAGAATTTGTTCAATGCATAAACTACGGCTAAAAGTTCCTTCTCAGTTATTGTGTAGTTTAGTTTAGGGCCATGGAGGCTTTTACTAATATAATAGATTGCATTTTCAAGGTTAGTAGTCTTTTGTCCTAATACAACACTTACAACATAGTCTGATGCATCAGTATGGATATGAAATGGAATAGACCAATCTGGTCCCTTAAGAACTGGTGCTGTGGTGAGGATTTTCTTAAGCTGTAGGAAGGATTCATTACATGCTGGTGTCCAAATGAATTCAACTTCTTTAGTTAGTAGTGTATACAAAGGACTAGCTATTTGACTAAAATTTTGAATGAAACACCTATAATAGCCAGCATGACCTAAGAAAGATCTTACATCCTTTGGTTTAGTAGGTGTGGGCAATGTTAGAATTACCTCTATCTTGGTTGGGTCCACTTGTATCCCTGCGGCTAATATAAAATGACCAAGCACCACCCCTTCCTGCATAAGCATGAAACATTTCTCACTATTAAGTGATAGATTATGTTTTTTGCATCAGACAAGAACCTTTTCAAGATTCATCAAAGCCTCCTCAAAGGTCACTCCAAATGTTGTAAAATCATCCATATATATTTCCATACGGTCATGTGATATGTCAGCAAAAATACTAATTACAGCTCTTTGAAATGTTGTTGGAGCATTACACAGGCCAAATGGAAACATAGAGTATGAAAAAGTACCCCATGGGCATGTAAATGTAGTCTTATCCTGATCCTCTGGAGCTATACTTATCTAATTATAACCACTGTATCCATCAAGAAAAGAAAAATATTTCTTACCAGCCAGAGTGTCTAGAACTTGATCAATAAATGGTAAAGGAAAATGATCCTTCTTCATTGACTTATTCAATTCTCTGTAATCTACACAAATCCATCATTTTCCTCCCTTTTTATTTACTATAACCAGAGGTAAGACCCATCGACTATCAGATATAGGGTATATAAAACCAACATCAAGTAATTTTTGTAATTCAGTTTTAACTATTTCCCTGAGTGCTGGATTAATCCACCTATGGGGTTGACGGAGTGGCAGGCACCCTTCATTGATATATACTCTATGAGTGCATAATGTGGGGCTTAAACATTTCATATCTCCATAGTCCCATGCAAAACCCTTTTCATGTTTTTGAAGAAGCTCTATTAATTGTTTCAGCTGTTTGGGAGGTAGTTTGTTATTGACATGGAGATTATGACCTTTTGACAACTCAATAGTAGTTGTGAGATTAACCATAGCAGCTTCAGAGATGGGAATTGTATCTAGTTCACATGGTAAAATTTGATGGATAATGTCTGGCTCCTTAGGCAGAAAACAATTCTCAGTATATTCCTCATATGTAGTTAGTTCCAACATAAAGCTGTCAAATACATCCTTTTCTACCACACAAGTATTATTAAGAATACTCTGAATTACTAAATCCCCCTCCTGCAACTTTAGAAAAGACTATCTATGTAACATCATAAGTTGTACTATAGAGTTTAACTCTTCCTCTCCATCCCCTAAATCTGGCCATACAGGTGTGCTTAAATATGGTTGGGGTTGTGTTGGAGGATACATGACAAATTTCTTTGTTGCATGTCCATCTGATATGGTCATACTCCCTGACCTACAACTTATATTTGCATCAGCTGTAGCTAACCATGGTCATCCTAAAATGACAGGGTAACCAGTTAAGTTGACTTTTGGGGATAGAATCATAAAATATGCAGGGTACTCTAGAGAATCTAGGGCTACTACTATGTCTTCTATCATCCCATCAGGAGTGACAATAGAACTATCAGCGAGTTGCAGAATTTTTGGGGTAGCCCGTAATCCTTCTATGTTCATCTTCATAGTATCTTTGGTCATTACATTTATAGCAACACCAAGATCAATCAAGGCATTTTTAACTAGCTAACCATTTATAATCACATTCACAACTGGACTTCTTGGATCAGAATATTTAGGAATAACCAATTTTCCTAACATGATGTTAGCCAATTGTCCTATAACATGGACTATGGTTGGGTCCTTTTTCTTCCTCCTGATATTTTTAAGACAGGCTTCTCTAATAGCTTTGCCATAAATAGGAACATCCTTAATAGCTTGGAACAAAGGAATCTGGACATGCATGTTCTTCAACTGGTCAATGATGTCAAAGGATTGTTCCTCTGTTTGTGCAGGTTTACTTTGTATGAGCTTTTGTGGAAAAGGAGGTTCAACTGCTATTTGAGTTTGAGCTGAGCTAGTTACATTGGCTAGGTCAACCGCTTGCAGCAGAGAAGTTGTTGGTGCTAATGCTATAGGAGGATCTAGTATTTTAGTTATAAGAGGTGGTTCAGGTGTTGGTAGGGGTGTACCATATCTCAAATGTATATTTGTGACACTTAAAGCATAAGCAGGATACTGCTGAGCATCAACAACATACATTTGTTGTTGTGGTTGTTGGTTATTTGGATTTGGCTGAGGTTGTGCAGGAAACTGAGTCTATTTTTTAGGTCCAAAACTTGCAGGTGGTGGCATTAGTGCAGGCATATTTGCTGGAGGTGGTAAAGGTGGGTATCTAGTATTGTTAGACCATTGTTGAGGTCCTCTCCATTGGTTTGTAGACTGCCAATTCCCTTGGGGTGGTTGCCATTAGTTTGGGAACTGTGGCCATTGAAGTTGTTGTGGAGGATACCATTGACTTTGTGGATTATTTTTCCAAGCATTGTTCCAATTAGGTTGATTATATTGTGGAGGACCTTGGACACTACGATTTTGCCATTGATTACTATATGGATTTAAATTTTGTAAAGGGTCTTGAGGCATACCTTGATGTGGGGCCCATGGCTGACATTGAGCAACATAGAATACTTTCTCATCTTCTCCTTCTATCTTTAGATACTCAGTTGGAAGATGTTGGTTTTCCACATTAGCGACCAATTTGTAGTGACAATCTTTCTTCTATTTTCGGTAGTGTGGACAGTACTCAGCTAATTGCACCTCAGCCTCTGCATTTTTCTTCTTAGCAGCCATTGTAGCCAAATGTGTGGCAACATCATTGATGATGTCTTGCTTGAAATCAGATAACAAATTTGAAATTTCCATCTTTGAAATACCAGAGCCACTTCCCTTGGCTATTGCTGAGCGAAATCCCCTTCCTTTCTTTACTGCTGACCTAGAGTAGTTCTGGAAAATCTTCTGAAGGTCATCCCATGAAGATTGGGATATATCTCCTCTTGCCATCAAATCCAATGCTTCAAGACAGTTCTCATTTACTCCTCTGAGAAAAATCAGCTTCTGAGACTCCTCCTGCAGGGTATGTTGTGGGTTCTTTTGTAAGTTGAACAGGAAGTGAGATATATAATCTTCTAATGTTTCATCTTCCTGTTGTGACATTCTAAAAATGTCATCACCTTTTGAATCATTTCCCCTACAATATTCCTTATACTTCCTAAGAAATAGGCCTCTCATATCATCCCAATTTGCTACTGCATTTGCCCCCAAGCCCATAAACCATTTTAAAGTTGACTCTTTTAGTGTGGCTGGGAATAATTTTAGCTTGTGACTATCATTATTATAGTCAAAGCTTTGGCACAAGATATCAAATTCAAATAGAAAAGTATCAGGATCCTCTGTGATGAGACCATAAAACTTTGGTAATGCTGATGCAGCTATATTTTTGAGATTGGGATTATTAACAAGACTTGGTATTGGAAATGGAAATGTGGGAGTTGTCATAGCTGGAGGTATGGGATATTGAAACTATGGCTGGAAGTTGGTAATTGTTGGGGGATTCTGGACAGCAGGCGGTCCTGAAGTGGGGTTATTATGGAAGCTGACCAATATTTCCTCAAATGGACGGAGGTCAAATGTTTTCTAGATGTCTTCTTCTACTGAAGATGATGATGCAGTAAACTCTGGGCTTGCATCAAGAAATGACAGTTCAGGTTCTTTGAATTCTTCTTTTGGTTTTATAGACTCCTTAGTAAGGAATCTACCATGGACATCTCTCCTTCTTTGATGCATGCAAGAAATCGGTGACTTGTTAATCAAGCCCAAAACTTTGTGGTTCCTAGCTAACAAACTAATCTAAAAATAAATGACTCATGAAGGTTCCTAGCTTGACACCATCCCCGGTAGCGGTGCCAAAAATGTACGATTTCATAATAGATGAAGATAATCACGCCATTATCTCTCTCTCAAGGATAATATATCTATTCTAAGGATTACCTATTCCATCATGAAATGCACTTGAATTGTCAACCTAGAGATGTAGGACTTGAAATGGGTCAGCACAGTTTGTGCACTAAGTTCCTTTAGGAGTCATAACACCTATGCTGCAGGAAAGTAAAATGCATTGGAAGAATCTATACTATTGCTACAAAATAGTAAACACACCTTGGCTAACAACAGATAATTGTGGAAAGCTTAAAAATGAACCTAAACTAATTAACAACTCAGAACATCCACTATGATCATTTTCTGCAAGTGCTACAAGAACTTTCACAGTAATAATGTTGCAGGACTAATACAGTAAATCTATCTGAAAATAGGAAACTGCAAGAAATGAATCTATTCTACCTAAATCTATTCCACCTCCCAAGTGGGCCCCCTTGGTTGGCTTCAACTAACTATGAACACAACAAGTACTCAAAATCTCTCTTCCATTAAAATCCTTCTTTGATTACATAAAAACTGAATAATTCATGAAGAACAGAAAAGAGTAACTTCTAAATCTAAATCAGCATTATCTATTTTCTCATTAGCTTACTAAAATGATCCAAATCCATTATATATAGGATTGGATGCTTATTAAAAACATAACATAAAAAGTCTTGAACAAACATCTCCAAAAAAGAAGGTGGAAGATCAACCATGACATAGTACATTTACTACCAAGCAACAAAATAACAACTTGCAAGAAATATAGCAAGTTGTATCCCCTATATTCTCTAGAACAGCAACTCCTTTACAAGCACGGCTTATCCAATGAAACTAAAGTGCACTTTCTTTGACATGACCGGTCTCCATTATCCTCCTCCTTAAATGCAGTAATCACCACTCTTTGCATCACTCCTCATTCTCCTAAAAAGTTAACAACATCTAGAACACATATGCAAGATAACATTCCTACTTTTACTTAGATATTAGAACATAACTTAAAATAGTTATATGAAATACTGCATTCTATGTATAATATTAAGCAAAACATGTCATACACACTACCCATAGGTTTCGTAGGTTCTAGTTGTCTCTGGCATAAGTTCACAAGATATTTACTACAAGTGTTTAGAAATGTTTTGTCAAAGCACAAAGAGTGTGTCCAAACTATGAAAACTATATCAAAATTAAGACATTGATATGCCTCATCAGATATCCTAATGCTCCAAGAAGTAAAAGCAGATAGATTTGCATTGGACATTGTCCTAAAATGCATTTGGAAGGATGCAATTTCCTTATTTACCAAACATTAGAGAGGTAAAGGAGGGTCCTCAATTCTCATTAGTCCAATTTGGAAAAACAAAGTAAAGGACTGGGTATTCTCTCCCTGTAACAGAGTAGTGTGGGTCAAGTTTGTGATTGATAATACTGTATTTGGGGTATGCTTAGTTTATGCACCCAATGAATACAATGATAGGATTAGCCTATGAAAATGGATCTCATATTTTGAAAACATTCTTTTGATCATTGTAGGAGACTTTAACATGGTGCAAAGGCCATAGGACAAATTGGGTGGATTAAGATTTGAATGGAAAGGTAATGAGTTGTTTTATTGGAACAGAATGATTAGTAAGCTAGATTTTATTGATCCCCTAGCAAAGAAGAAAGGAGAATCCAAAGGTGTTTGGTTTACCTGGTCCAACTTTCAAAAGGGAGAGAGGAGAATCTACTCCAGGCTAGACAGATTCTACTTGAATAGATAATTCTTCAGCAGCCCCCAACCCCCGGATGATAATTGTGTTAAAGTATTCCCTTTTACCATATCAAACCATCATACTATCATCTCATGTGTTCATCTAATCCATGGTCATGTTGTTGTTGTTACCATTTTTTCATGTTCATTTCATTTTGGTAACCTAATTACTAAGACGAGTGACTACAGTACCCTAGTTTGCATTATTAAATGATCTTGTTTAGATTTGTATTCATTTCATTTGGCTATAAATTGAAGGTACATGTAAAAGAAAAGAGAGATTTACATCTAAAAGATTACATGTATATATGTGTTGAATAACTTGTATGTATTGTACAAAGAGAGGAAGTGAAAAGTAAAATCATCTGGGCTCACATAGGTCGTGAGCATAGCCAACTCTCAGAAAAATATGGATAAATATAGACATACATAAGTAGATGAGCATAAAACAATGAGGGTACCAGACATTGCTTGAAGAGATGAGAGAATGTTGACCTGGGTGAATCCAATGTGCTCATGTTTGATCCAGAGCCTACAAGAAAGAAAGAGATGGGGTTAGATCCAAAGGATCTAAGAAATGCATGACATCTTATTACATATCATCATCTATAGTTATGCATGTGCATAGTCAAGCCATACACTTCTAAAAGGAAACCATGTTATAAGGCATGTGCACTTAGAAATATTCTACAAAAGGAAGAAGATCATGTTTTCACTAATTTGTTTGTTCCATGTGCAGATACAGAAGAAGTTTTGACACTAATTTTTACCCTCATTTAGATAATTAAAAGTACTAAGAGGATATCCTTTCCAAAAGGCCATCCTCAAAGTACAAGTGATTTTATGAACAATAATAATTACAAAGTGAAAATGTAATGAATGATGTTTCCCTGTAATGTGGGCACTATCAGGAAGCCCTCAAAACTCCTTGACAGAGACCACATCATAGGCCAAGAACACCCATGATCAAGTATTGGGCCCTCCTAGCACCCCACATTAAAATTTTGAGGGTTATCAGGATCCCCATTTCTACGGAGTTCCTCATCATCCCCACGGTCCCAAGGAGGAGCACTAATCTAGAAAGAGGGAAGCAGTCAATAAAGCAGAAGTGACCATGGAACATTCAGAATCCATGAAAGTAGAATAGTACTAGGAAACTCTATAATAGATCCAATAGATAGAGCAAGGACACCTATGAACCTCATATCTGTTGGCATTAAGCAGAATTGCCACTAGTGACAACACTTATTTGCATTCTGGGTGCAAATCGAGCAGACAGTGCAAACCGAGCAAGTTAGTACAAACCGAACAGGATAGTGTAAACCGAGTAACATCATGTCTACCGAGTCACTAGTATTTACCGAGTTCAAAACCTACCGAGTGATCAGTATGAACCGTGCCTTCACTTCTACCGAGTGCATGACGATGCCGAGTAATGCAGTGGACGCCGAGTATCAGAAAGTCACCGAGTTAGTTTGCAGGAACCGTGTAACCATACTTGGGCCGACTTAGTAGCACATATGTTTATTTGTCAAAGCTGACTTTGTAATTGTAATTGAAATTAATTGTTTAAGACTTGTATATAAACAATGTTGTAAAAATGTCAAAAATGTAAGTAAGAAGCATATATGTGAAAAAGAAAGAAAGGCAGAGATAAGCGAATTACAAAGGGCTTCAGTAGTATAAGGAACAGCAAAGATAAATTCATCACAGAAGGTGATCAGTACATCAGCGAATCTCAATCAGCAATCCAGTTGCAAAGCCAGAGATCTATTGTTTCATCATAACAGGTGAATCAGTACTAAATCCTTTAACCGGGTAGACTTAACAGTCTTTTGTAAAATCTCTTTACCGAGTGCATACTTCATTGTATGTTTTGTAAATCCTTTAACAGGGTGGATTTAGCAATCCTTATTGCTCCTAACAGGGCAGATCATCAGAAGTGATCAAATTGTAAGCCTTAACCGGCCAACTTTATTCTGCAGTATTAAAGCTTTGTGGGTTTCATCCCCACCCCAATTTTACTTTCTTTTTGGAAGGTTTCTGGGTAACCAAATCTATGTGTCATTATTGTGAATGCTCTTAAGTTTCATATGCAAAGGTTAAAAGTAAATTACATGTTAAATTGTAAGAAAATTTGGAGTTACTGATTCACCCCTCCCCTCTCAGTAACTCGGTTAATTCCTGAATATTTCCAACAATTGGTATCAGAGCAGCATTGGTTCTCAAGATAAAGCTTAACTAGCTTGAGCAAAGATCCAGGACAATGGAGGTATTCAAACTGAACAAGGTGATTGAAAATGAAAAGCTAGATCTGGAAACGGCCATAGCTAAACTCAAGGAAGCAAAAGAACATCTTTCCCAATCCCTAAGAAGAAGGAAGGAACTTGCAAATCAGATGAATGATCAGAATTACATTGAAGAAAAGATTGAAGATCTTTTTCCCTTAAATAACTTAGATGAAGCAAACAACGCTGTCAAAGAACTCCTAGAAAAGAATGGGTCTCTGCAGGAAGAAGTGAGAAAATTAAAAAGAGAACAAGAGCTACACTCTACAAGATTCTGTGAGATCTTGGAACAAAGAAACAAATTGAAAGATGAATTAGATGGAAGGAACATTGAAGTCCAAAATAAAACCCTTCAGCTAGAAAACCTAATTGATCAGATCTCCCATACAAATGAGGAAATTCTGAATCTAAGATCAGAAATAGAAAGCACAAGAGAAGAACTAAGATCTGAAAAGGAAATCAATCTAAGATTGGTGGATGACCTAAATGCTGAAAAATAAATCAATGAAGGAATGCTGAAAAGTCAAGAAGACTTGAATCAGCTGTATGAGCGAAATCTTCATAGGCAAAAAGGAAAAGCAGGACTTGGATACAAAGGAGAAGGCGAATCTTCTAAGCAAGGTACTCAAAGAAATCAAAAACCTACTTGTAATCATTGTGGTAAAATAGGACATACTTCAAATAAATGTTGGAACAATGAAAAAGCAGAATTCAATGGAAAATGTTACAGCTGCAATCAACCTGGTCACAAAGCAAATGAATGCAGGGAAAAACCAAGATTCAGAGGTAATTGTCACAAGTGCAACAAACAAGGTCACAAGGCATCCGAGTGCAGATCCAAGACATTTAATCCAGCAGAACAAATTATGAAAGCAATGTTTGAATGGGACTACAACACCTGGTGTAGATGTCATTACTGTGGAGAATATGGACACATTGGCATGAATTGCATAAAACATCATCTAAGGAAAAGAGATACTGCCGTAAGATGCTTCAAATGCACTAAACTAGGTCACATAGCCAGAAACTGCATGAATGCTAGTGAAGTTGAAGATGGAAAGAAGAATGAAGAAACTAAGGTCAGGAAACAGGTGAGACAAAAATGGATTCCTAAATCTACCGAGCAATCCAGTCCAAGTAATGGAATGGATGGCTCTACCGACTCAAACTAAATTTCCAAGAAAGCACTGGAACTGTATTCTCATAGACCAATCTCAAGCAGTTCCAGAACCGAATTAATAGAAAGATCTAAATCAGCATACAAGATGCAGTAAGATCACAGGGAGGTCGGTATCAGTCTTTACCGAGCAAGGTCGGTACCCGTCTTTACCGAGCGAGGTCGGAGCAATATGAATTCTCAAGTTCACCGAGTTGCGAAGTCTTTACCGAGCAATTAATTCTTAGTGGGTGACAGTCTGTCAGAATTCATACCCTAATTTGTACTAAGCATTAATGACAGAGTTATAAACAAAAAGCAAGTAATCGAACTCATTCTTCACCGCGAACCTTTAGCACTTTGAAAGCACAAAATTTCAAGAGCAACCCAGCGATTCAACACTTTTGCGAAAGGAATTTTCTGTGAGCTACCATGGCATCATCCAGCACTTCAGCAAAGAAAGGATCTGATATGTTAGTCCAAGGGGAATGGAAAGCACCAAATTTCAAAATCGTGCCCGCAATTGCAGCAGCCCTAGATCCGAACGGAGCTCAATCTCAGATTCCTCCTAAGGTACTACTTATTAACGATATCCACAATCATTTCAACTGTTCAATTCATGAAATGGGGAACCTAGAATTAGATACTGTGCGTGAAGAACTATGTGTGGATGGTATTCTGAAACCCGAGCACAAACATCTGGAAGATAAAGGTTTAGTTCACATTGCACATCTACCTCGAAACTTTTGAGATAAATGGGTTAGATACATTCTCAGCCGTGTACATGATGGCAAGATTTGGCTTGAGCAACCCTTAGAGATCACAAAGAAGATGATTCATCAAATCACCGGTCTTCCCATGTTGAACAAAGCAAAAACTACCAAAACCCTAGGTCGGATGGAACTAGAGAAGAAAACCCTAGCCGAGTGGGACGGTAGAGGCATGAAAGTTAGCAGCATTACCGATGCTGAACTGAAGTTTGGTACACACATCATTGCCCATAAGATTTACAGTTCTAGTCGACAGAATAGTGTCTCCTGTGAAGCTATCGACCTAGCATACAAAGTGGTCAAGAATAACTTAACATTTGACCTAGCAGACTTATTGTTAAAGCAGTTTAACAAAAACATGGAAAGCATTCAAACTTCCAAAAACAATCCATGTAAGTTTGGATCCTTATTGGTCTGTTTATTCTTCTATGTTCAGAAATTCTTCCCTTCTAAAGGAAAAGTTGTATGGAGAAAAGATGTGCCAGCACTTTATGAAATAAATGAATACATCTCAGAAATGGGTGAAAATTTTGAAAGCATCATGGATAATTATTTTGAGTCTTTCAAAGAGAAAATGAATGACAGATTCTGGATTCCACAGAAGCTGGTGGAAGATTACAAGGATGACATTTGTTTTATGGTGGATTGTGATAATGTATATATTCAAGCAGCTAAACCGAGGACTGTATATGTAAAACCTCTTCCTTATGAGGTAAATATTGATGAAACCAAGAATATCATTGAAGCTCTTCTTAATCAGCCTGTCAATCCCAAAGCTCCATATTTTGGAACATATGATGAAGCTAAGGTAAGAATTGAACTAAGCATAAAGCTTCCACAGGCGGTAAACAAAGGAAAGAAGAGGATAGCCAAAATGCAAATGATAATCGAGGACAAAGAAGAAAAAGATGAAGACGAAGAGGAAAAAGATGAGAAAATAGAGGAACCAGAACCTGCAAAGAAGAAAGGAAAGGTATTCATCACTAAGGCACCTAAGCCTCCCACTGCTGTATTTACAAGGAGAAATGCAAAAGGCAAGGCAGACAAGGCAGATAAAGACATAGCATTCAAAAGGCCTCCTCTAAACTTTCAAGAAAAGATCAAACTCTTTAGAGACGGATCAGGATCTGGAGTAAGTAACATAAAATCTTTTAGATATGAAACCAGATCGGAAACAAAATAGAAGGAAATAGAAGATGCTGTTATTGAAAAGATGGGACGGTGGAAATACTCTCCTGAAGAAATAGCCCCACAGGTTCCAGCAGTTCTACTAAATCCAATAAAAATGAGATGGAGCAATGCAAAGCAAACTGTGATAGATATATTTGATGAAACCCTAAGACAGTTAATGTCGAGCTTGAAAAATGATGAAGTAAAGAAGGCATTAAAAGAAAATGAAAGTAAGATGACATTAAAGTTCAATACTTGTTTGATTTTGATCAACAATATTGAATCGGTTGTGAAGGCTGCAAATGCTACATGGAAGAACATATACCACCTTCACCAACCGAGTATTGAAATAGTCATAATAAAAGATATTGAAGATGACAGTGATGAACAAGAAGAAGACACTGAGGTAGATGATACTGTGAGGATAGCAGCAGAAGTCATTGCATCCCTTCCTACCTCTCCAATAAAAGTTTCTACATCCAGCCCGGAGACACCTTCAAGCATGGTTGTGACAACTTCAACATTTGTCCAATCATCTATAGCAACAACAGAAGCAACTATCATTTCTTCTACCGAGTTGCAGTCTCCCGCATCATCAAGTTTTCCAGCAGTAAGTTTTCCAGTTTTTGAATCTTCAAGTGTAAATATTTTAAGTTCTCCAGTAGAAAGTATACCAGTCTCTATAGCTAGCCCTACTTTATCTACTGTCACTACTACCAAGGCATTAAGTACAGATAAGCCTAAGGCTCTACCGAGTATAAAATTTTTGGGTAAGAATGTAGTAGAGGATATAGACTTAGATGAAGAGATAGAGATTCCTACATTGGATTTTGCAAATCTATCAGCGGACCAAATGCAAAATATAGGTGAGATCCTCCAAAGGAAAGCAAAACAAAAGAAGCTTAAAGAGGAGAGAGACAAGGAATATCAAATCATCAAGGATGCTAAGGACATTTTGTCTGATGCATTAGGTATTAAAGTAGACTCCTCCCAACATATTTTGCTACAATTAGCAGAAGCAGTTAATAAATACAATGAGGATTCATCTGGGACAGAAATGTTAGTTGAAAGAGCCGAGAAGAGATTCAACAATAAAGTGCTTGAGCACATTGCTCAGCACATAGCTATTAACCAAGTAGAATTGTCTTCAGTTTTGTCAAACACTGAATCTATCTATTCGAATGCTACCTCTCTTTTGGCCAGATTGTGCAATATTGCCGAGTTCACAAAGGATGTTAAGGATAAAATGAATAAAATGGATGAGGATATGAAGATTAGCATACAGAAGCTGTAACTTGAACCAAGTTCAAGCTCTGCTCATCACATGAAAATCTCACACCTATCAAACATGCAGTCTGATCTACTGAAAGAAGACACAAGGATCCGGTCCACACTGCTAGACATCCAACACATGATCCTTCCCATCATGAATACAATGTATAAGCACATTGAACATTCCAAAACATTGATTCATGACAATCAGTTCTCTATAGCAGATCACATGATTGAACTCTCTGCAGAAGTCCAAATTGCAATCCAAACATGTAAGATTCTGCAAGAAAGTTGGGACAGAACCCTGGCACTAATAATGAAGGTACATTCTGATTTTTTATCAAATTTTGGATTCTCTCTATAAATAACTTGTATATACACCTTTGGCATTATCGTCAAAAAGGGGGAGATATGTATAGAGGGAGATATATGTATAGAAGAAGATTTGTATAGAAACAGTTAGCACATTGAAAGGGGGAGACAATGTATAAAGCTCTATAACAAAGACAAATTTTGAAAAATCAAAATAAAACTCAGCATGATTCATGTATATAAGTTTTGGCCAATAAGTGTTTTTGTCACTAATGCCAAAGGGGGAGATTGTTGGCATTAAGCAAAATTGCCACTAGTGACAACACTTATTTGCATTCTGGGTGCAAACCGAGCAGACAGTGCAAACCGAGCAAGTTAGTGTAGACACCTAAAAATCCTTTAGAAAATAAATTATTTTTATTTTTATTTTTTCTGAAAAATCCCTGATGACATCATCATTTATTAATTAATTATTTATTTAATTAATTAATTTATTTTTATGTCATTAAATCCCTTTTTCTTAATTAAAAATATTTAATTAAGAAATCCCTCCCAAAAATGTTTAAATCTTATTTAAACATTAATCCCCTATTTATTAATTATTTTAATTAATAAATTGACCAAAAAATCCCCTAAAAAATAATTAATTTATTTTTTGACCAAAAGTTAGTCTTTTTTCCTAAGACCACTAACCTCTTCCAAAATCTTCTAATCCCTTCTTAATTTCGATTAAAAGGCTAATCCCACCTTTTCTAACCCTAATCTCAACTCAAAATATTTAATTAAGATTAAATATTTAATTTTCATATTTATTGAAAATATTTCAATAAATATTTCCAAAACTTAAGCTGTTGGAATGAATAAATTTTTATTCCATAAAACCAAGGAGAATTCTAGACTCTTCTAGAATCTTCTCAACCCAACCTCTTCACCCATCCTAATCCTAAAATCCCCTAATCCTAATCCTAATCCTCCCCCTAACCTTGTCACATTCCCTAAACAAGGTTAGCCAACTCCTAAGCTTGACCCAAAGTCAACAAACTTCTAGAGGCTTCTCTTACATGTATTAAGTGCATTTAAAGCCTCCTTATCCCTCTTACATGCATTTATGATGCATTTAAGAAGCCCCTCACCCCTTTCTTACACCCTTTGACCTTAGGCACATTTCCCAAATTGTGCACATTCCTCCCATCTTTCAACCCAATGCCCTTGTGACACTTGTCACAAGGAGGTGGCCTTGAACTAGCACAATCCATGTGCTCCCCTTTGAATGAATCTTGGCCTCTCTTAAGGATTTTGATCCTAGCCACTCATTCATCCTCCCAAAAGTCTATAAATAGTCCTCATTTTCAAGAGCAAAATATCCATTCACCTTTCATTTTATGCATTGTTATCATGTCCATTTAGCTCTAGACTTAGCATAAGCAATACTAATTGTTAGTTTCTTTTTATCATCTTCAAGCTTTCTTAAAGAACATCATAGCTTAGCAATAATGGATTAACATAGTTTCTTTTATTGTTTTGCATAGCATATAGCATCATATCACACCTATATTTGGTCTAAAATCAATCTTAGTATGCATTAGAATATGCTCCAAGTTCTTAGAGAGCACACCCACATCCCTCTAATTGAAGCGAATCAAACATTTGCTCTATAGCACTTGTTTTTTTAGCAACAATCTTGAGGTGGCTTTGGTTTTGTTTTCATGTCTTATGCTATTTTTTAGTTCATGAACATGTTAGATTAGTCTAATGTTTGAATGTTTCAGCCTTTCAAGACAGGTAACAGGTTCAAAATCATAGTCTACATTCTGGCACGCCCGGTGGGACCCACTTCACGGGTTCTTTGCAAACATTCTGATGGGTTTTAGACCATTTTCAGATTTTTCAAGCTTATAGGTGGACGGAGCACTTCGATCCCTTCTTCTTCTTCTTGTCTATATTCTTCTTCCTCTTCTTGTCTATATTCTTCTTCTATTCCATCTCCTTCTTCTTCTTCTTCTAGCAAGGAGGTCATGGCCATTTTTTTTTCAAAAATAATAATATCATCCATAAGGAAGCAAAATCATACACACCTTATTTTAGTGCTTAAAATGAACCCCCAAATCATTCTTGAATGCATTAAGGACTAAAATTTGCAAAATTTGTTCTAACAAACAAAACAAAAAAATTAATCAAGGCATTTGCATCCTTGCAACATCAAGGATTTTTAACAATGCATTCATGCAAAGTAGGAATGATCATATCTTTTTGGGCATAAAAAGAACATCAAATCTACATTCAAACGAGTCAAAACAAAATCTTGAATGAAGCTAAAAGGAAGAACTTAGGTCCTAAGTGTCATTGTCAATTTGAAAATCAAACTCAATCTTGAATGCACTAAAAGGAACAAACAACTCTATTCCCTCATCTGTTTCAGTTTTCAAAGTAAGCAAGCCAAATTCAATCTTGAGTGATCTAAGGGACAAAATAAAGCTTTTTCAAAGTTCTTAAATCAACTCGCTAATCAAATCTTGAATGCACAAAAGGAAATAACTTGCAAACGTTCAATTCATTTACATTTTGAGGAAAGGAACAAATCAAAATCTAATCACGAGTGTCTTCATTTCAAAGTTCAAACATCACTTAATCAAATTTGAGAAAATGAACAAAATCTGCTTGATGTGCATGTAGGAGTTTTTCAATTCTTGCATAATCCTTGTCAGAGTAAGCAACGTGGAACATTTGAACTTGGACAAGTTCACTTGTTCTACTTTTAGCGAGGCCTATCCAAGGAGAAGCGCTTCCTCCTCGGAGAACGACCTCAAACCGGTATCCCCCCCGGCCGGTATACAAATAAGTGAATACCAAAAGAATCACTTACATCTCCTAATCGTCGGGCGTTCATGCCAAACACGTGACTGGGGATGGTAAACATTCCTCTCCCCCAGCATAATTGGCAAGGCTCTTAAGTGAGTCACGGATGATCAGCATAACCGGGTATGGAGACACCACGGAATCATTAGCAACCTGATAAAATAGAGGCTACCCTATCTACATCTGAAAGTATCAAAATCCTTGTGCAAGGACCGATTCCAAGGGGTTTACTGGGTCGCCTCAAGATTACTCACCATTTGTATTCCCTTCTGGGGGATACCAAGCTGTGGGCAAGCGATTTTGATACTCACCTTCCTTAGGTAGATCTGTTTGAAGTGCTTGATAGTCAAAGACTCCGTGAAAACACTTGTTGAAACATTCACTTTCAAAGCTTTGTCAGAGTCAGTTGCCTTTGTTTGTATCCCGCAAGGTTGCTTTGTCCCTTGCGGAGATTGCTTTGACTTTAACTTTTGCCATTGGAAACCTTTGCCTCAAAATCAGAAGCCTCTTTTTCAAGTGATGCCCAGCAAGAACAAACATCCTAAAGCAAAGTTGCCCAAATCCCAAGCCTATCAAGAGCAAAAAGTTATCAAGGAAGAACACCAAGACCTATCAATCCATTATCCAAGCAACCCAAGCAGAGGAGAAGTCTCAAGCCAGACTTGAGAACATTGCCCATAACGCCCGCATCAAACAGTTCGCCTTCCGTTTCCGAGTTAACCATCACTTTGTCAACCTTGAGCCAGAAGATTAGCCAATCCTTGTTCATGTCTTGTTCCATCTTCAGATCTTGAAATCTTGTCTCCAACATGCCTTGCATCTTAGTTTCATCCTAGTTTCACCCTTTGCATCAGCATTAAAACCTTAGTTGCATTTCAGAACATCATAAAGTTGCATATGCATTCATCTTCCTACCAGCATTCTAGAATCAATCCTTGTCATTCGCATAGAGCATTGTCCCTTCAACCTTCGATACCTTTTCCACCAGCATCCCCCCATCAGCTTTCCATATCTTTGCAGCAGATCCACCATCCTTTGTTCCAAATCTAGAGATCCACCAACACTTAGTGTTCTACCTTTTGAGTTGTTCCTATCCTATATCCAAGATCAGAGACCATCATCCTCTTTTTTGGCACAACGTGTTGTCATAAAGAAATCAAACCTTGTCCTTGCATAGCCATCATCTCGAGCAAGAGATTGGAGTGTATTGATAAGAAACTTGTTGACCGAAGATCATCAGTCTATCTTAGGTTGACCCCATCATATCTCTGATCCTCCATTTGGGAAAAATAGCAGCTCATTTGTTGACCACTCAGTAATCTTTCACCAGCTTTCCACCAGCAACCTATCTTTCCTCCACCATCTTGATCCATATCAGTTCCATCCAGCTTCCATCATCGCCATCTTGATCTATCCTTGCATTGCATCCTAGAAAGTCATCATCTTTAGAAGTTCATCAACTTTGCATCCATCAACATCTTTTAGCCAAACATCTTGCATCCATTTAGCACTTGCATCTCCATGCCTGTTGAGACCAGATCTCAGAAAAGAAGAAGCATGAATCCTTATCCACCAACAACCTCATCCGATCCCAACCTTTTCACTAACGCCATGATGACCTACAATCCCCAGATCCAAGCCAGTAACCCATGTGAAGATCCAAACATCCCTTCATCCCCGTTGGCAAACCAAGCATTTGTGAATCCTCCAGAAAGCCCACCAGCAACCAATGCCCTTGTACCACAACATCAGCAAAGCACGTTTGTTCACTACCTGCCAGAAAGTACCTCCATCCCACCATCTCTCTATCCACGCATCCCCATCAAAACTATCCAAGTTCCAGCACAAGCATACTCTCCATTCCCTAATCCTATCATGCAAACACCCCAAGAGCTTTCCACCATTCCTCTTTTCTTGCAAGGAAGCCTCACCAGTCCCGCAACACAAGCTGCAGCACCATCCGCTCCATCTCATACCCCTTTTGCTTCATCATCTGCTATGGCTGCCCAAGCCCAAATCCAACACTTAACCCAAAGTCAGCTTCCACCTCTCACACAAGCTTTTACACCACCGCCATCCACAAGTCAAGCAACGCCTTTCACCATCAAAGGAGCACCATCACCCTTCACCCCCCAAGCACCTGTACCTTCTTCTTTGGGGTTAGCACAATCGCTCCCCATTCCAACCTCATCCTTCTCTTGGGTGTTTCCTTCATTTTCCTCTTCACAAGCATCCGCTCAACCATAACCTCAACAAGCTCCTTTCTCCCAACCATCATTCATGTCTCAAGCTCCCGTTGCTCCTACCATTCCATCATCCGCTGCAGTGCACCCTAACACAAGCTCTCAGTGGGGCCTTACACAAGAAGAAATGAAGGCATGGGGGATCCCATCTCAATCCCCTACATCTATGGTTGCAAGTCAACAAACCACCTTTGCCCAAGCAGCACAGCAGCAACTACCCCAAACACCGCCGGCTTCAAACTATTCATCCCAAATCCCAAATACCTTCCAGCAAGTTCCACCACCTCAACAGCCAACTTTCCCCAGCTATCTTACCCCATCACCCTTTGCTTCTAGCTTTCCCACATCTGTTCCACCTTTAAGTAACGCAGGCATGCACCTAGCTTATATCGGTCAAACCCAAAGCCAACCTCAGCAACTACCACCATCATACCCACAAGCAGCATCGTTCCAACATCCTCCCCCACAGAAGCCACATGCCCCCTTTCAGCAAACAACCATCATTCCTCAACAACAGCAAGTCCCTTGCTATCAGCCTCAGCAACAAATCCCTATCATCCCCCAGCAACAACAAGTTCCCACCTATCAGTTACAACAACAAGTTTCAAATGACCACTATCAGCAAGCAGTCCCACAACAACTGCCAGTTCAACAACAGCAAGTAGCCCAACAACATCAAGCAGTCCCATATCAATATCCCCCTATGCCACACCAGCAATATCCCCAACAACCATTGCCCCAAAATCAGTTCCAAACCATTTATCCACAGCAAGCACCATATCCAGTTCCACAGCTTCCATCACAAGCAGAGGTTCCAGTTCCCTCGCCACTCAATGCTGAGTGGGAAGCAATGAAAAATGCTCTAAAAGAGCTACAAAGTGGAACAGAGAATAAAACCTACAAGTTCGAAGAGGTGTGCTCATATCCCTTCGATCGGTCCATAGCAACTATCCCTTTCCCCAAGCATTTTGAGATGCCTAAGTTCGACAAGTATCAAGGGAAAGGAGATCCAGTAAACCATATCAAAGAGTTTTACATGGTGTGCCAAGAAGTGGCTTATAGTGATAACTATCTCCTGCGCCTGTTTCCCAAGAGCTTGGGAGGAACTGCTGTTGAGTGGTTTTACAAAATACCACATGGGACAATAAACACCTTTGCTGAACTCTCTGAGAAGTTCATCACACACTATGCCCATAATGTGGAGAATGAGTTGTCCTTGCTAGACCTGCAACTCAAAGCAGAAAGATGGAGAAAGCCTTGCAGAATACTTGCAAAGATGGCAGAATCTTACAACCAGGTTATCATATCAGCCGCCAGAGAAGCATCTAACAAAGATCTTCATTGATAACCTACATCCAAAGCTATCCCATCACATGCGAATGAACTGTCTCCAGACATACCAAGACATCAAGAGCAAAGGCATAGGCATCGAGAAAGCTCTCCTAGACGAAGGCACTATTCGTCACTTCAAGGATGATTCCAAAAACAAACCCAATAATGATAAATCCCGTTACTGGAATCGTAACAAGAATGTTGTTACAGATGGAGCCACTGACACTAAGAATGTACAATTCATTGTGGCTAGTCCTACACCAGCTCAAACATACCAACCGCCACAAGCACCCATCTATCAGCAACCACCAGCTCCCGCATATCAAGCACCTATTTATCAGCAGCCTCCTCAAGCTCATCAACCGCCTGTGCAACAGTATCAGCAGCAATACCAACAGCAGCAGCCAGCACGTCAAGGCAATCCTGTTAACGCAGTTAACGTTGCCCCAAGGCAGAACAAACCCAATAATCAGAACAATCCAAAGAGGACTTTCACACCTTTGGGTGAGCCTCTGGATCAGATCTTTTATCGGCTAGCCAAGGCAAATATGATCACATATCCGCCCATCCCACAGAAGGATGACAACGCACCAAAGTCTGATTGGTATAAAGAACATGAATACTGTGATTACCATCGTGTGAAGGGGCACACAACATTGAAGTGCATGCGGCTTAAGCACTACATCCAGGATCTCATCGATCGCAAGGAAATCCAGGTCGATGCACCAGCTCAAGCTTCACCTAACGCCGGTTTGCAAATATATCAAAATGTGTTCCCTCAACACGATGTCGGGAAGAATCAAGCTAACACCAATCAGCCCCAAAATCGTGGCAAAGGCAAGCAAGAAGATCACACAGCGGCCTACATCAACTATGACAAGTATGTCGGATGCATAACTCAAGTTGAGCCCATCCAAGATGAGCCCACCATCAATACCATCCACGTTAGAGGGTCGGATCGACAATGTGCTGCAACTACCCGCAGTGGTAGGATAACTGTTGCCGGTGCTCCTCCGAGATCAGCTGCTCCTCCAAGGCCAACATCTACTGCATCCACAGCACAGTCTAACACCAGGCCAGCATCAAATGCACGCGCAACATAGCATAATGCACCAAGAGCACAATACAATATCATAGAGCATCTTGGGAACATGCCAGCCCAAATATCTATCTTGGATTTGCTCCGCACATCACCCATCCATCAGGAGATCCTGGACAAAGCTCTAAAAGAAGGTCATGTCCCCACGGACATTAACACAACTCAGTTTGAAACTCTTGTGGGACACCTATCTGCAGCATGTGCCTTATCCTTCAAAGAATCTGATATACCAGATGTCGCTCCTGACCATACTCTCCCTCTCCGCATTGCTGTCATGGTCAGAGATTTCGCCATCAAACGAGTTCTAGTGGATAATGGCTCAGCCCTCAACTTGTGCACATTAAAATTCATCAAGAAGATCGGGTTCACGGAGGCCAACATACAACATGAGCAAATCACTATCAAAGCATATGATAACTTGGAGCGTACCTCTGAAGGTACTATAACTTTGCCTATCCAACTAGGCCCAGCAACGCAAGATACTCTCTGCCACGTTGTTGATCTTGACCTACCGTTCAATATCCTCCTTGGTCGTCCATGGATCCATTCCATTAAGGTCATACCATCTACTTACCATCAGTGCATCAAGTTTCCACATCAAGGCACTGAGGTTACCATCCACGCTGACCCTAACCCCTTCGCATACTGCCTTGCGATGGAAACATCTTTTCCTCATTCTACTCATTGTCCTGGAACCGATATTGGTACTTCTATTGCTAGCTCATCCCGATCCCATCGCGATCCAGAGACCATCCTCTCTTCCACCTTATCATCCATCAAGATCAACAACTAGGGTTGTGGCGAATACAGCCTCAGTGATGCATTTGCTGTAGGAGCTCTTCCACGTGATCCACATACTCAAGGGCGCCCAAGTTGTCAAAACAAGCCTGTTGAAGAACATTATAAGCTCAAGCAAATCAGAAACATGACTTTTGAGTCTCATGGTACCATCAACAGCAAAGAAATGGATCCAGATATTAACAAATGGTTATACAAAGATCCCCCATCACGTGACACACAACTTCTTGAGTACTTCAAAGAGAAATATCCAATCCCCTACAAAAATGTCACAGAACACTATAACTATCAAGGTGGTGGTCTAGGACCACAAGAGGATGGAAACTTATTTCCTATCATACCATCCCAGAATCCAGAATAGCAAGGACTTGGCTTTAATACCTCTCGCCTGCTTGAACAAGAGCCCAATACCACAACTGAGGGCACTAACATGACCAACGTGAACTTTTCGAATAGCCAGGATGACCTTGTGGAAATCGAAGACATCCCCGAAGAGAAAGACATCCGATCCTATGATGATATCTTTGCCGACGACACCCTCCTGGGGACTTCTGTCCTCCAACAACTCTCCATTAACCTCATAGATCTTCCCCTCACAAACCCTGACCTCATAGATTGGGACCAACCAAGCATCGCACACATCGACGAGTTCCAAAGCGCACAAGCACTCCTAGAATTCATGGGGGCATCAGGTCCAGCAAGCAATCAGGATTCAACATCAACCTCTGTCTATCGGCTTCACCCAGAAGGATATTTTGGGGAAGAGGCAAGCTTTAGTCGCAAAAATGAAATAGCAAAAGAACATCATGAGTCTTTATGTGAAAACCCCCTTGGGGCACATTCTGATTCCAAAATAGTAAAAATAAAGGGCGTATCTTCTAGTGAAAACCTGGCAATTCAGGCGCTAGAAGATGAAGCCTTGCCTCTTCCCCCTATCCAAGATTATAGACCAGAGCAGTCTCCAATCATCATAGAAGAGACCAAGCCAATCAACTTGGGAACAGAAGAATGTCCAAGGATCACCTACATTGCAGTCAACCTAACAGAAGAAGAAATGGCTCTCAGCACCTTGCTCAAGGAATCAGTTATCAACTTTGCATGGTCATACGCCCATATGCCTGGGCTTGATCCAAACCTTGTTGTTCATCACCTATCAGTAGATCCAAACGTTAAGCCAGTGAAGCAGAAGCTAAGGAAAATGCATCCAAAGGTAGCATTACTAGTTAAAGCAGAGCTTGAGAAGCTCCTTCAAGCAAAAATCATCAGAGCAATTGACTACTCAGAATGGATCTCTAACATGGTGCCAGTCACAAAGCCTTCTGGCGACATCAGAATCTGTACTGATTTCAGGGACTTGAATAAGGCATGCCCTAAGGATGATTTCCCATTGCCAAACATAGACATGCTTGTAGACCTCACAGCGGGTCACGAAATGCTATCACTCATGGATGGCTTTTCCGGTTACAACCAGATTCATATAGCAGAAGCAGATCAACATAAAACAGCATTCACAACCCCGTGGGGTACCTTCTGCTACAACATGATGCCATTTGGGCTAAAGAATGCAGGAGCAACATATCAACGAGCAATGACAGCGATCTTCCATGACATGATCCACAAGATCCTTGAAGACTACGTGGATGATATCCTTGCAAAATCCAAAACAAGGGATGAACACCTCAACATCTTAGAGCGTGTGTTTGATCGTCTGAATCATTA
Source organism: Chamaecyparis obtusa (assembly GCA_027943335.1). NCBI lineage: Eukaryota > Viridiplantae > Streptophyta > Pinopsida > Cupressales > Cupressaceae > Chamaecyparis > Chamaecyparis obtusa. The sequence continues at coordinate 41,985 of BSBK01004687.1, read as the reverse complement.
TGGCTTAAAGCTTAATCCTAAGAAATGTGTCTTTGGTGTTACATCTGGCAAGCTTCTAGGCTTCATCGTCTCTAGACGAGGCATAGAGATCGATCCTAAAAAAGTAAAAGCAATAACAGAGATGCCTCCACCAAGAACACTCAAACAGCTCAGAAGCCTACAAGGAAAGCTTCAATCAGTGCGTCGGTTCATTTCTCAGTTAGCAGACAAGTGCCAACCTTTTACGCATCTCCTATGCAAAGACACAAGCTTCAAATGGGATCCCATATGTCAAAGAAGCTTTGATAAGATCAAGGAGTATCTTGCCAATTTTCCAATCCTAGTACCACCAATTCCAGGACGCCCTCTCATACTCTACATCTCGGCAACCACTACAGCACTGGGGGCACTCTTAGCTCAGCATGATGATGACAACAAGGAGAGAGCCATCTATTACATCAGTCGCACTCTTGTCGGATATGAGCTTAATTATTCACCTATGGAAAAAGCATGCCTTGCAGTGGTCTTTACCACTCAAAAGCTTAGACATTACATGCTCAGTCACACAATCAAGCTCATTTCAAAGGTGGACCCCCTCAAATATCTACTATCAAAGACAACTCTCACAGGCCGTATGGAAAAATGGGTCATGATACTCAGTGAGTTTGACATCCAGTATATTGATCGCAAAGCAATCAAAGGGCAAGTCATTGCCGATCAACTAGCAGAAGCACCACTGGTGGATGCCTATCCACTAATCATGGAATTCCTTGATGAACACTTATGCATGATTGAAGAGCAGCCCATGTGGAAACTATACTTTGATGGCTCCTACACATCACATGGATCAGGGGCAGGAATCCTATTCGTCACACCTCAAGGTGACTACATCCCAAAATCATTCAAATTGGGATTCCCATGTACCAACAACATTGCAGAATATGAGGCACTCATCTTAGGTCTCAGAACAGCCATTCAGTGGAATATCATAGAATTACAAGTATTTGGAGATTCACAGCTGATTATCAAACAAGTCCTAGATGAATATCAAACAAAGGATGACAAGTTGCTACCTTACAAAGAGCTGGTGGACAAACTGCAAGAGCATTTCCTACATCTACAGTTCACACAGATCCCAAGACTTCAGAACAAAGCAGCGGACGTAATGGCAACCATTGGATCCTTGTTAGAAATCCCACGCGACGCATCACAATATGAATTCCTAGTCGAGCAGCTACATACGCCAGCTTATGAGAACGCTGATGCAGAAATGGTATGTGTCTTGGTTGGTCCCCAATCCCCATGGTACCACGACATCCATGCATATCTAAAAAATGGTATCATATCTCCCCATCTCACCAATAACCAACGCCAAAACCTTATTCGCAAAGCTTCCCGCTACACTCTTGTAGCCAACACCCTATATCGTCGTGGGTATCACAATGTCCTATCTAGATGTTTAGATTCAAACGAGGCCGTCCTGGCCTTACAAGAAGTTCACGCTGGAATTTGCGGTGCCCACACGAGTGGCATGGTTCTAGCAAAGCAGCTGCTTAGAGTTGGATATTATTGGCCAACAATGGAACATGATGCATGTGATTTTGTCAAGAAATGTCTCCCATGTCAACAGCATGCCAATTTGATACATGCACCAGCACAAGATCTACAGCCTATTGCACCACCATGGCCTTTTTCATGTTGGGGCCTCGACCTCATTGGCTTGATCACCCCCCTCTCTTCGGATGGACACAAGTATATCATAACAGCCACAGAGTACTTTACCAAATGGGTTGAAGCGATTCCACTCACCCTTACTACTGGCATCCAAATATCCAAGTTCATCCTCTATCATATCATTTGTCACTTCGGCATACCATCTACCATCTTCACAGACCATGGCACACCTTTTGAAAACCAGCATGTGGATGATCTATGTGCCAGACTCCACATCCATCACCGTTTCTCCAGTCCATATTTCCCTCAAGGAAATGGCCAAGCTGAGGCAACTAACAAAACTATCTTGAAAATCCTCAAGAAGGTTGTCAATGATTCTGGTCGTGACTGGCACCTCCAAATCAATCCTGCCCTTTGGGCCTACCGTACTTCTTATCGCACTCCCACAGGCACCACCCCATACTCCCTTGTATATGGTGCTGAAGCTGTTCTACCGATCGAGGTTGAGCTCCCATCCTTGCGCGTCTCCATGAAGAACTATACAACTGATGAAGACTATCGTGTGGCCCGGCTCACACAGCTAGATCTGCTAGATGAAAAGAGACAGCAAGCCTATGATCACCTGGTTGCATACCAAAATCGACTCAAAAGGAGTTATAACAAGAAGGTCCATCCTAGACAGTTCCAGGTCAGTGACATGGTCCTTAAAGAAAATCAGAAGGTCCTAGCAAATAGAGAAAAGAAAGGCAAGTTTGAGCCTACTTGGTTGGGCCCCTATGTTGTCACTGCATCCTTCGGCTCGGGAGCCTATCATCTATCAACACCAGAAGGTGAGCCCTTGAATGATCCTATCAACATCATCCATCTGAAGAGGTTCTATGCCTGAACCTGATCCTGCATATATCAGAAAATCCAAAAACATTCAAAAAAGCAAAAAAAAAAGCAAAAAAGAAAAGAGAAAGAGAAAATGATCGTCCAAACGGTGAAAACTTGGCAATTCAAACGCCTTGGACAAGTATGTTGGTAAAAACCTGGTAAACAGGCGCCAACATAGTAAACTGGGCTATTTATCTATTCAGTTGTCCTTTCAGCTACCGTCCTCTTCCTCCATCCATAACAGATCTCCCAGCAGTTCCATCTCCCCTATCCTCCAAGCATTCGGCTTCCATCTTCCTCCAACCCATCTGAAATCCATATCCTATTCCAAAGCTTTGTACCATATCTTGTACCATATCCTTATCCCTTTCCTATACAGCGCAATCCTTTCTGTAAATATCCTTCTTGTCTCCATCCTAGTGAGAGTCCCGCTGAGTGTGATCTTCCTATCCCCAATCCTGAGCTTCTGTACATATCCCTTGTGCATATCGTTCCTCCTTGTTGTACATAACCTTTGTCCGTCCTGCAATAGCATTTGATCAAATATCTTGTCCCATCCCCAGCCTCAGGAAACTTTTAGTCCCACTCAGGCCTTGTGCTTCAGCAACATCAATTGTCGACTTATCCTTGCTCATCCTGATTATTCCTTGAACTTCAGCTTTTGCCAGCAAACAACTACACTTATTCTCTCACCAACCCATGGGTCCTTGAGGATATATCGTTCCTCCTGTCTGACCTAATCTTCCATCCTGGTCCTTGAGGATATATCTCCTCCTGTCCGACCAATCTTCCCACCATCAATCAAATCACATCTCTCTCCTTGGCAAAGGATGTCTTTTTGGAGTTTTCATTTTGACCTTGGATTTTGTCCTTTGGGTCTTGTTAATCTTTTACAACCTCTCATTGTTCTCTACTCAACGTCACCACGATCCTTTATATCATGGTGTGCTGTGAATGAGGATAATCTGGGGCAAGGTCTTTTGATCTTTTGCTTCTGCCTGTGAGTCAGTCGTGTGTTTGTGGTTTCTTCAGCATCATTTCCACCATGCCTCCTTCGGGTTTCATGTGCGATGCTGGGGCAACCCTGCGTGTCTTTTTCACGTCAGTCCTATGCAACACTGGTGACAAGGCCTCGTGATCCCAGTATCCTTGGCATGTCTCTAGCATTGCTATATTAAACTAGGTTGTGCTCTCCACATTTGCACTTGGAGCTTCCCCATCTCCCCTGCATCCTGCATCATATAGATTAATCTTGCATCCTCATGTAGCTGCATCCTGCATTTTGCATTCCATCTCATCTTGCATTCACTCATCTTTGCTCTTGGAAGCTTGGTTATTTATCTCCCCTTCTTCCTAGGTCCTTCCTTCTATGTTTCCTTTCGAGAAAATTTCACAATGTTTGCTCCTTGCATTCTTTTCTCGAGGGGGCACAATCCCTTATTCCTCTAAATTCTAGCCTTGGGCATCTTATTTTCTTGTCTTTGACGCCATGCCACTTGCGACATCGCATCAAAGAGGGGCAAAATGTAGACACCTAAAAATCCTTTAGAAAATAAATTATTTTTATTTTTATTTTTTCTGAAAAATCCTTGATGACATCATCATTTATTAATTAATTATTTATTTAATTAATTAATTTATTTTTATGTCATTAAATCCCTTTTTCTTAATTAAAAATATTTAATTAAGAAATCCCTTCCAAAAATGTTTAAATCTTATTTAAACATTAATCCCCTATTTATTAATTATTTTAATTAATAAATTGACCAAAAATCCCCCAAAAAATAATTAATTTATTTTTTGACCAAAAGTTAGCCTTTTTTCCTAAGACCACTAACCTCTTCCAAAATCTTCTAATCCCTTCTTAATTTCGATTAAAAGGCTAATCCCACATTTTCTAACCCTAATCTCAACTCAAAATATTTAATTAAGATTAAATATTTAATTTTCATATTTATTGAAAATATTTCAATAAATATTCCCAAAACTTAAGCTGTTGGAATGAATAAACTTTTATTCCATAAAACCAAGGAGAATTCTAGACTCTTCTAGAATCTTCTCAACCCAACCTCTTCACCCATCCTAATCCTAAAATCCCCTAATCCTAATCCTAATCCTCCCCCTAACCTTGTCACATTCCCTAAACAAGGTTAGCCAACTCCTAAGCTTGACCCAAAGTCAACAAACTTCTAGAGGCTTCTCTTACATGCATTAAGTGCATTTAAAGCCTCCTTATCCCTCTTACATGCATTTATGATGCATTTAAGAAGCCCCTCACCCCTTTCTTACACCCTTTGACCTTAGGCACATTTCCCAAATTGTGCACATTCCTCCCATCTTTCAACCCAATGCCCTTGTGACACTTGTCACAAGGAGGTGGCCTTGAACTAGCACAATCTATGTGCTCCCCTTTGAATGAATCTTGGCCTCTCTTAAGGATTTTGATCCTAGCCACTCATTCATCCTCCCAAAAGTCTATAAATAGTCCTCATTTCCAAGAGCAAAATATCCATTCACCTTTCATTTTATGCATTGTTATCATGTCCATTTAGCTCTAGACTTAGCATAAGCAATACTAATTGTTAGTTTCTTTTTATCATCTTCAAGCTTTCTTAAAGAACATCATAGCTTAGCAATAATGGATTAACATAGTTTCTTTTATTGTTTTGCATAGCATATAGCATCATATCACACCTATATTTGGTCTAAAATCAATCTTAGTATGCATTAGAGTATGCTCCAAGTGCTTAGAGAGCACACCCACATCCCTCTAATTGAAGCGAATCAAACATTTGCTCTATAGCACTTATTTTTTTAGCAACAATCTTGAGGTGGCTTTGGTTTTGTTTTCATGTCTTATGTTGTTTTTTAGTTCATGAACATGTTAGATTAGTCTAATGTTTGAATGTTTCAGCCTTTCAAGACAGGTAACAGGTTCAAAATCATAGTCTACAGTTAGTACAAACCGAACAAGATAGTGTAAACCGAGTAACATCATGTCTACCGAGTCACCAGTATTTACCGAGTTCAAAACCTACCGAGTGATCAGTATGAACCGTTCCTTCACTTCTACCGAGTGCATGACGATGCCGAGTAATGCAGTGGACGCCGAGTATCAGAAAGTCACCGAGTTAGTTTGCAGGAACCGTGTAACCATACTTGGGCCGACTTAGTAGCACATATGTTTATTTGTCAAAGCTGACTTTGTAATTGTAATTGAAATTAATTGTTTAAGACTTGTATATAAACAATGTTGTAAAAATGTCAAAAATGTAAGTAAGAAGCATATATGTGAAAAAGAAAGAAAGGCAGAGATAAGCGAATTACAAAGGGCTTCAGCAGTATAAGGAACAGCAAAGACAAATTCATCACAGAAGGTGATCAGTACATCAGTGAATCTCAATCAGCAATCTAGTTGCAAAGCCAGAGATCTACTGTTTCATCCTAACAGGTGAATCAGTACTAAATCCTTTAACCAGGTAGACTTAACAGTCTTTTGTAAAATCTCTTTACCGAGTGCATACTTCATTGTATGTTTTGTAAATCCTTTAACAGGGTGGATTTAGCAATCCTTATTGCTCCTAACAAAGCAGATCATCAGAAGTGATCAAATTGTAAGCCTTAATCGGCCAACTTTATTCTGCAGTATTAAAGCTTTTTGGGTTTCATCCCCACCCCAGTTTTACTTTCTTTTTGGAAAGTTTCTGGGTAACCAAATCTATGTGTCATTATTGTGAATGCTCTTAAGTTTCATATGCAAAGGTTAAAAGTAAATTACATGTTAAATTGTAAGAAAATTTAGAGTTACTGATTCACCCCTCCCCTCTCAGTAACTCGGTTAATTCTTGAATATTTCCAACAATATCCTCATGGGAACAAGCCAATTTCAAGTACAAAAAGCATGGGAGCACAATCAAATAGAAGAAGATCAACATTAAAGGAAGTAGCAATGGAAAGAGCATGATCAATATGCAGGGAAAATGAGCATAAGGTAAGTCATTGTTGTGGATATCCCATCCAAACAATACAACAACAACATCAAATGTTGTTGTTCCACTTGATGTTGTTGTGGTACCATTTCCAAATGGATCACCCACAACAATGACTCAAATCATGACATTAAACCATAAGGCAATCATGATCAAGCATATATGAGACTGTAGTAATAAAAAAGATACATCAAGAAATGGATGGTACATCATCATAAAATCAAATCAAGAGACAAAGGGAATCCATGAAGTCAATTCTGCATGAGTGATGAGAACCCAATCATGGGCTTTAAATGAAAATCATAACATCACAATATGGTGCACTTCCCAAACGAGGCCCATTGCATGTTTTGAAAACAATGAATAAGCCAAGAACATCATGGAGGAAGAGGTACACAAAATCTACATCCAAGTACTATTATGAATCCAGTAATACTATAGCATGGATTTTTCAAACATATGTACCAAATCTGTATTATCAAAGGAGGGAAGGCTGCAAAGAGAAATTCATGGTGCCTCATACTAGTCAAAGAAATGGCATAACATCATGGTGGAAATCATATGAAACAATGTGGTACATCCAATACATTTTTATTGCTTTGAAGCAATCATGGAGTGGTGAAATAGTGTAATGAAATACAATCCCAATATGGGTACTAACTATGAAGGAAAGTAGCAAAAAGCTACAATCTCCAAGCATTGTTAATCAACATTGTTTTTTAATCAGCATTATTTTGACAAAGATTCAAATTCAACATGCTAATCATCTACAAGCATGCCATTAAATTGGAGCAGCAATGGTGGTTTAAAGCAATGATACCCAAAGATCAAGCTCATGGGCCCTCAAGCTTTCATACAATATCAATCACAATGCTCTTTCAAGCACAGGCTATCAAAGTATATTGCAATCCTCAGTGAGTAGCAAGGATGAGTAAACAAAGCACCAATGAAGAAATAATGATGCCCTAGGTTCAACTTGTGGGCCTTCAAGAATCAAGAACACCAGCAAATGTCATTGATAACAGTAATGGCAATGATTCCAAGAAGAACACGGGCCTTCAAGCTTTCAAAAGGAACAAGTAAATACAATGGTGTCAATCATCAATGGTTAAAGCAATAAGAAAAAGTAATCACAATGCTCCCAACAAGAATGGGCTGTTAAGAATCCAAATATTTCACAAGAAATAGGGCATGGTGTCATGTACAATAACATAATTAATGATGCTCTAATGAATACCAGTGAAATAAATAATGCAATGGAGTGATGATAAGCACACGGGTTGTGACCTTCACATCAATCATGCATGATGGATAGTAATAAGACAAGCATATGGATGCCCTAAATCATAGCTTGTGGGCCTCAGAAGATGTCCAAATCATGTTGCAACAGTATATGATTACAATAACAATGACATATAATAGAGCATGGGCTGAAGGAAGAAATGGGCATAGTAATAACAGTGAACAAAAACATTGCATGATGCCAAAATCAAGCTCATGAGCTCAAAAATAGTGAGAAATAAACATGCAATGATCACCTAGCTTATAGCTCATGGGTCCTCAAGGTAAACACATCAATGAGGATGAAAACCAGTAACTAAATGGTGCCATTGAATCAGTCATAAACATCAAACATCAACAACCATGCCCTCAAAGTAAACAAACAATGCAATAATGCCAGCAAGAAATGCAGAGAGGATGAGGAAAAGACACAATGCCTACCTCGACCGAGCTTCCATATGATGAGGTTAAAAAACCACAAGTTGCCAAAATGAGCTCGAGATCACAAAGCTAAAACTAGTTCAAAGGTTGCAACTTCCCCAAATAACAGCAGTGAAGAGCTCGATGCCTTTTAGCATCTTCTCATCTTTGAAGGTGGATTTTGATTTAGAATGTAAAATGTTTATTGAATAGGTTTTCTCTTTTAATGGGTTGAGAACTTACTCAATAAACATATTAATCAACTTCTTAATAACCCACCCTCTTATACCATAGGTATTTCTTGTAGGGGAAAGTAATAAAAATAAGATGTAAAATCATGCTTCCTTTTTATTGTAATATTTTTGACAAATGATATGTTATAAATCATTTTGTCAAAATATTTTTTAAGCATGATTAGGGGGGTATATTAGATTAAGTAAATAAGGAGATTGATTTTTAGGCATAATTATGAAATTCTCTCCTCAACACCCCTAAAAATCTGAGAATTTGACATCCAAATATGAGCAACATATTTGATGGACTTAAAATGTAGATTCTTCAAAGATATACTTTCATTCCCAGATTTAGTGGAGTTAGGCATAATGAATCCCCAAGATTCTTGGATTTGCAGATTCTGAAGGTTTGCCTATTTATACCTCTAACTTTGGTGATTGAGGGAGTTCTTGCATTCCATCTCACTTGGAGATTGGAGTGTTTTGTAGCTCTCAGAGAAGCATATTATATTTGGCTCCTTTTCACTAAATATAAAATAGTAGTCCTTCTTGTCCTTGTTCATTTTCTAAGTTTTCTTTTGAGATTCATCTCAAGGTTATTATGATTCTCTTATATCCTTTAATTTTTATGTTTGTTCAAATTGAATATTTAGGAAGTGTTTTGTCATTTTTAGTTCTAATATGTGTACATTTGGATTTCAAGTTGTGGAAACTCTTTCCCTTCTTTTTTACTCCAAGTACCTCTTTATTTCAAAGAATATCAAGGTAATAGGGTCAAGTTGTGAGTTACAAAGTTATTTCAAGTGTCATTGTGATTATTTCTTCAATCTGTGGATCTTTTAAAATTGGTGAGCCACCTAGTTTCCCTTTCAGTTATTTCAATTCATGCACTCTCTTCCCTTTTCCTCTAAAGTTAGTTTAAATTTCAAGGTGATTCAAGGGGAAGTCAGACCCTAATCTGGAGGTCTAATTTCTTATAGGTCACCCACAACCTGAAAGTAGTCCCATGTTTCACAGGATTGCTAGGTTTTATACTTAGCCTCTATGAGTGCAATCCTTAGTGACAACAGTTGTACCTTCCCAGAAGCTGGGTTTTTCCCTCAACTCCTCTTTGCTTCAGGATGAAGATGTTTAGGAAAAAATCAACATTATAGCTTGGTATAATAACCATATTATCTTGCATAGATCTGAGTTTGATAGATGGACTCAAACTTCCAATTCTTGGCAAGAGATGTTCAAAGTTGTAGGCAAGAAGAAGGATAAAGATACTAGGGGAGCAGAAGGAAAAGTGATTGAATATCTTCAAGAGGATGAAGTGTGCATCCAAAAAAACCCCTATGACCCCATCCTTAATAACAGAGTCATGGTGTGTAGAGACTCTCTTAGAAGGATTCATAAAAAAAAAGATAAGAGGAGCCAGAATCAAATCTAGAATCAACTGGCTGAATTTGTGGGATAGAGGATCCAATTTTTTCTTCCATACCCTAAAGCAAAAAGAGGCCAGAGATAAAATTTCATGTATCAGGGACCAAGATAATTAAATCACCTCCCAAGAAGATATAGTGTCGACTTTCGCTAAGTTCTATTGCAGTCTTTTCTCATCTGAGGATATTGGTGCTGATATGGAGGTTGCTAGGTTAAAAGTTAAAGGAATTATCCCTAAGAAGGTGTCAAGGGAGGATGCAATAGTAATAAATAGGTGAAATACCCCAAAATTGGCACCTATTAAATTTAATTAATTTTGGTGCATTTCTGTCAATTTTACATCTCCAAAGTCCTAGTTTCCTAGGTAATTTTCTCTCTCCTACCTGACTTAATTTGACTTGATGTCAATTGCAAAAACCCTAAATTGCATTAATCAAATATTAAAATTAATTTCTAAAGTCTTCAAATTTTATTAGCTAAATTACCCCTATGATAAATTAATTTAATTCTAAAGTCCTAAGTGCTTGGAATTGAATTAAACCCACCCCATTTGGCTAATATACATGAAAATGAATTAATATTACTTGTTATTTGAATGGACACCTTTATTTGAATTAATAATTCATAATATTCAAAAGGTCACCCTGTGTGGCAATTTCCATTCTTTTAATTAAGTAATTTATGCATTTTGTCTCAAATGGGAATGAAGAGTCAGGAGTTTCAAATCAAGAAACTCTTCTTTCTCTTCCCGGGCTTGTCTATTTAATGAACCTCATTTCTTCATTCAAGGGGAGCAATTTTTGAGAGTAACTAAACTATAGTATTTTTGTGTCTCAATTTCATTAATTCAAAGCTTTTGTTGCATATTAGTATAATTTTCATTTAGTTTAATATTGCATATTCATTATATTTAGTTTGCTTAATTGCTCATAGCTTAATCTAATTTCTATTTCAAGTTCTTTAGAATAATTTGCACTCCATATTTCTTTCCAAGCTATTTAGATTAATATCATATTTCCTTCAAAGCATTTTAGATTAAATTGCACTCATTCTAGTTTAATTTCATTTTTGCTTATCATTATAGCTTTTGAAAATCCTCCATTGTAGTATTGGTCTTATGGTTGTTGGCTCTCATTCTGAGAGTAATTAAACACCCCGTCTACATAGGAGGCAACAGGTCACTTCACCATGGATTTCAAATTGAGTAATTCATACTCTCTCTCATAATTCAATCATGTGAGTAATGACTATGTTGCATGTGTAGTTGGATTAGAGGTCCACATTCGACCACATACATTTTAGTGCCCACCATGGAGTAGAAAAGATCAATTTTTGGCCTCATTCTTGATTTCTCTGACAGGAAATTTAAGCTCTGTCGTGCGTCCATACTGTCTGTGTATGGATTCTCACATGAGAATCTAGAGCATACCGCATGAAGTTTCACTCCCAATAGCACTCTCTCGCGCACCATTTTACATCCTCGCACGACACCTTGTGTTTTCTCGTGCGCTGTGGAGTACTACCTCGCGCGAGATTTGGATACAGTTTTTAAATTTTTCAGTCTCTGTCTTTCCTGTTCTAGATTTCTGATAGTTTTTTGTTTGATGTTGTTTACTATTTCTCTATTATTTTCATAGCATAATAGTTTATGTAGGATGTTTGACAAAGAACATAAAACATGCTAATGGTTTGATTGCAGGACGACAGTCGAAGACTTGCTAAAATGTTGTGTTTGTTTCTTGCTTTCATTCACATAGTCTACATAGGGCTCCGTTAAAATTTGTTGAGAATTTTGATAGTGGCTAGGGAATTTGGCTCTTCATTACATGGAGGTGATGACCATGAATGAACCTAAAAACCTAATGATCCTACTAATATGACAAATTCTTGGGGAAGCGGAGAAAGGTAGTGAATCTTTACGCTTCTACTTGCCAGGGGATTATGCTCTTCTCTCTTTGAGAGAACCAGAAACCCAAAATCTTGTAGATGTGGTGGAGTGAAGCTAACTCAGTGATGAACTTGTTTGATGTGTTTGGGTGAAGTGATGAGGTAGAGAAGTATGCTCTTCTCTCTTTGAGAGAAACATAAAATCAAACCCTCAGATCTAAGCCAAGTTGTGTCACCTTTAGAGGGCCTGCCAGAAGTTGAACCTCCAGGAACGACCCAAGTGAGTACGCACCTTTCACCAGTGATTCCACCTCACTCTACTAAAGAATTCTTTGTTGAGTCTAAAGACTCCAAATCCATATTAGCTTCCTTCTCATGATTTCGACTATCATCTTGAGAAGGCCTTATTTTTTGTACTAAGTGGCGCTGCTCCTAGCCTTGCTTGCGGGGGTGTACGACTTTCAAGTGTTGGTGTGGCTGTGAGGCCTCAACCCTGTATTGGGGGCACTGAAGGTTAGTATGAACGGAAGCCTATTAAAAACTTTCCTTAGCTAGTGGCCTACCCAGTTCACCTCCAAAAGGAGTCATAATCTTTGTGCAGGGAGGGGGAAGAATCTCTCCTGTAGATTCCCATCATAGGCATACACCTAGACGCTTGAAGGTGGTTGCGATACTAGCCCCTGCTAAAAGGGTAACCTTTGAACATACACTATTGAGTCCTTGGAAACACTGAAACACAAGCGCCCTCTAAGGAGTGACACGGCTGTGTGAGGTGCATGTATGTGCATAAGCAATGGGGTAAAGGTTTTGACTTCTCACCATTTTTTTGTAGGACTAAGCTATGTGTTTTTTATCAAGTCTTAAACATCATCGAATCATTATCAAACAAAGACTCCCCTGATGCTATCAAGTTGCTTTGTCCTTGATAGGTCTGTTAACGACTACTTCTTGTATCACAACTACTTGATCTAAACCTTTGTGTCTTTAAACAAATGCTTGAAATCCCAAAATGAGATTATTGATTAAACTATTCTTCAAACCTGTTAGGAAACTAGATTTTCTGTCAGACATCAATTCAGGTTGTACCTCAAAATTCAACTTTAACCTCAAAAATTGTGTCAGATTGTCAGATTTTGCACTTTTCCTGCGTGAAGTTTCACTCTTCAGAGCACTTTCTCACATGAGACTTTGTTCTCTCGCGTGAAGGTTTGTGTTCTCTCACGTGGCCTAGTACTCTCTCGCGCAAACCTGTAGCCCAGTTTTCAAAAATAGAGACTAAATTCTTGTTGACTGGTCAAACTTTTCCTGATCTGCTTTTTGTCTGAGGTCTATTTTTTTGTTTTCCTATCGTTCATTGTCAGAAACTAGTTGTCTCGAGTTGGGAATTGATCGATCTTTACTTTCACTCGTATTGTCTCTCATTGGTTTACCTTATCTCTTTATGCCTTTTTGTATCTCATGTTACGATAGTCTTATCTCGGCTGTTCTAGCTCCCTCTTTTGATGATTCATACCAGGTCCATCTCGCATCTTGGTTGTTCTAGCCATTTATCTCCTTTTCGTTATCTTAGAGACTGTAAGGAAACTCAGGTGTGGAAACAACTTCCTACACTAACCTCTAAAGGAAACTATTGTGCAAATTCTTTTTAAATCCTTACAATTTTATATTCATTAACTACTTTAACAATGATATTGTAGCCATATACCATGCATACAGAAAATAGAGAATGACACAATGATTTACCCTGGGGAAACCTTTTAGTAAAAACCCTAGCACTCCAAAACCTACACAATGTATTAATCAAAACTATTATAGTTTACAATACACTTGCAATGCAAGTTCTTTCAGAAGATTTCCAACTCTTGAAGATAAATCACGACAGCATAAAAAAATGTTCCAACAATACACTAACTTTTCTTATCTTCGCAACCCTAAAAAATGCTTATATCATGCGCTTCCCTTTTTAGGGAAACTTCCAAAGATAGTCGTATTAGGGTTTTACCATTCTCCAATAAAATAGGAACCTGAACCCCACAATTGGGGAAGAGTGTATAGTACTCAACTTTATCAGTTTCCACATGTCTTGCATGTCTTCACCCATCATTGAATCTTCCAGACATAGCTCTTACGTGTCATAGGAATCTGTCATAACCATTTTAGCCATGATCTCCTTACACACAATTCAAGATGTCGACACATCAAATGGAGTGACACATCAACATGCCAACTAGACATGTACACTCACACTTAATTAAATTATTTGCAAGAAATACATTTTACAAAACAAATAATAAGAATAGCAATTATCCAAGGTTGAGACACCTTATTCCTAACAGAGACAAAGTTTAGCATTATCCCGCGTCTTCTCTCGTTTCATCTTAGTCTATGACTATTACAACTAAAAGTGACAATACATTCCCCATTCTTGGTATTGGACAAGGAAGAGGTTGTTCCAAACCTGTCGCACAATCTGAGTGTTGTGAGGAATCCTCACATTCCTCCTCATTCCAAGAGTATTACAATCCATTGTTTCAGATACAGTCTGACTTATTATTTCAAGAATATTATAACTCATTATTTCAACACCAGCAAGGCTCTGAAGGGTCACTTTCTAGAATCGAACGTATCAAATCTTTCGATCTTATTTTCATGACCTCTCAGAATACTACCAACAAGATGGGAGATCCATTCTACTTCCCAGGGGGAGGTAAATTCAGTGATAGTCATTAGAAATCTCCAAATGACCAAGGTCATGGTCAGTCTTGAAATGACAAGAGTTGTGATCAAACCCACAATATTCAATATCCGGTCAACATCCGGGACCTTTGCAATTTGAAACAGTGACAAGGGGAGCCTCTCCTAACATTTCTCTAGAGATGGAGACAACTATGCATGAAGTATCCACATGAATTGCCCGAGTCTGAAAAGCTCGATATCTTCTTGGACAATCTTGTCCCAAATTTTGGATATCAAGTACGATTACAAGTTCCCCTCACTTTTGACAATATGATTAGGTGAGCTGTGAGGATAGAAGTGTTTGTGGTCAAGAAGGGAGGATTGAATTTGAATAAAGACAACAAGCAAGGACCTTCTCCCTCGAATAGGGATAAGGATAAGATTGCCAATGGAAACATAGATATTATGAATGACGGGGTTGTTGACAATGTGACGCCAAAACCCTCAAAGTTTGTCTTTAATCTTAGCTCTAGCATACAAATGATCAAAGCCATTGAGAAGGTTATGATGGAAACTCAACCACCTTCAAGATTTGCTAGAAACAAACCTTGGGCAGCCCGACCCAAGCGTGAATTCACTTCCTTGGGAGAACCACTTGATGTGGTTTATAGGACCTTGGTGCAAAACCATAACAAGAATTTAGATCATTCATAATTCAAAGACCCCTTCCCTCCTCACAGGAAAGGTGAATCACCCAAGTCTAAAGATACCAACAATGTGGTCAACTATACGTATGATACTAGTGACATTGTCATCAATGTGATCGAACCTGTTGATGTTGAATACTGTGACGTGACCACTACTCTAGGGAGTGAAGATGCCCCTAAACCCAAAGCTCCATTTGTCTTGCAAGGCCATGCACCTCCCTCTTGTAACTCTACATAGTCTCCAGCTTGTGCGAATGCTATCTTTCAATCTCATGTGAAGATCACACTCAAAGGTCCTGAGCCTTCGACATCCAAACCAAAACTATCTATGGCTAAAGCCCTCACTAAGGCAAACATCCCCAAAGAGCTCAATCTCGACCGGTTTCAATCTATGGTGGGTCATTTGACCTCGCCTCATTATTTTTCCTTTTCCAAAGAAGGTGATCATTCCCTGAGCCATCCACATAATGCTCCCCTACTCACTTACAAAATGCTCATAGAATCTGGTGATAGCTTTGTCTCGACCAACGGGGAATTTATTGAATCTTATGATGCTAAACTTGAAGAGGTAGAAAAGACCCTACAGATCAAAGATATTGGTATGGGAGAATATCAAATTGAGTCCATCTTGTCATTGATGACTCTTCCTCCATCTTTGCATTCTTGTGAGAGGCCCTTTGAAGATAGATTTGGTATTGGATATCAGGAGCATAAACTTGACCAACCTAGCTGCAACTTTCATTCATGCAAGGGCTCAGATAATGAAGACACAAAAGTCTAGCCTGTGACACATGAAGGACTCTTGAATATTCAACATTCTGATTCCAACTATCTACTTCAAGAACATGATCCTGGTCCTCATCAAGAGGATTTTATACACTTTACTGAATAGACTCCTACTACTGCTGACTCTAATGGTACACATACTGATTGGGGGCAACTATCTGGCATCTCCCTTATGTCAAGTATACCTCAAGGTATACCTATTCTAGATTGCTCCACTACTTCTGCTACTGAGAAAGGTCTTGTTGTTGAAGAAACACTTCTTGTGACAGATAATAGCGTTGAAGAAAATCTACCACCTACTATATCTCTAGCTGATTACATGTCAGATGCTACTACAAAGATACTAGTTGATGATACACACAAATATGATGTTGATGCTGATCCTTTTCACCCTTCTATGGAGATCATTCCTATGGCTCCTAGGCCATCTACTCCAAGCTATACTTCTACTACTCCAGAAAATCATGGGTACGTATGACCCCATCCTATTACAGCTTCGTGGAAACTTGGTAGATCCAGAACTGAAATGGTTCCTATTCATGTACTATTTCCACCTAAAAGGGGACCTAACTCTTGGAATAGGTTATCTTGGTTAGGCTCACATAATATTCCTCCAAGCTTATCTGACTCTTCTAGGACAACTCACAATCGACAACGTTCTATGGAAGATCACTTTCTTGATCTATCTGATTCATTCATGAACAATGAGGATGATGTTGATATCTTTGCACTTGAGCCCATCCCATTGACTACTCATCCTCCCCCTCCTCCCTAAGATAAGTGGCTCGTCCACTTTCCATCTCCATCTCTCCACCTAAACCAGTCATACAAGCCTCTTTCATCCACCATTCCTAAGTCTTTTGGAAGTAACTTGGATGTGCAACATAAAAACAAAAATAATAAGAATCCACTTATATCTCAAGGTCATCATGTCCCATCTAATCAACATGTGACCACAAAGAAAAAAGTGATAGAGGTGTTCAAAAGACCAAAAAGGTCCTCAAAGAGAAAAAGACAATGAAAAAAAAAAAAAAGGATCTCGACATCCATCTTACAAGCGTTGTCATCAAAAGCACCTCAACATAAAGAAGAAAAGAGAAAAAAATCAAAAGCTATGTGGATTCCAAAAGGAAAAGAAAATTTGCCATTTGAGCTTCCAAAATTCTCATACTTCCCTCCATTCCATCACTCTTGCCTCTCATATTTTACCCTCTTCACTCCATCTTGCCTTGTCCCAAAGTGCATATCAACATCTCCTCATTGCTAATGAAGTGATTAAGAGAAATCTAGAACTTACTCTCCCTAAGCATTTAGAGTGTGGGAAATCCGATAAAGAGTTAAGATGCTTCCACGAGGATATTTTTTGGGTCTTACTTAAGTGATCTTTCCTTGACTATGGATCTCCTGACAGTTGGATACTACTGGTTCTGATTCTACAGCTTCTTAGCTGATCGCTACTGCAAAAGACTGTGTTCTTGGAGATTCCACCACTGAAGGAGAACAACTCAAAGAGCCTATCAACATTCTTCACTTGAAGAAATTCTACAGCTGAGGCATTGCTCGTATGCTCGTGTATATACTTATTGGTCCTGGAAAAATCCTAAAAATAGCAAAATGTCCTGAAAAAATGATCATCTTAGTGAAAACCTGGTAAACAAGCACTTTGATGTATCTATTATCTTGGTGAAAACCTAGTAAACAAGTGCCTTGATAATAATCAAAAAAATTGAAAATTGAAAAAATACAAAAAAAAAGTCAAAAGATTAAAAATACAAAAAAAAATGAAATATTCAAAAATGCAAAAAAAATAAAAAAAGAGAAAAGTACAAAAAAATTGAAAAAGAAGAAAATGTGCCATTGATGAAAACTTGGTAAATAGGGGTCATGGTAGCAAAAATAGAATCTCTACCAAGATGGTGAAAACCTGGTAAATAGGCATCTCTTGTTTCCTGAAGCTACATCTCATCTCAGCGTCGCTTGGCTCTTAGTTTCCCACTTTAGTCTCTCACTTTCCTACCTTAGTTTGCTTTCCTGCTTTCCTGCTTTAGTTTTTCTTCCTACTTTTAGTTCATTTCCTACTTTAGTTTGCTAGCTCATGCACTTGCTTTTGGTTGTCTTCAAGATTTCCCTTGACTCTTCATGGATTGGAACTAGTAACGCTTGGGGGAACCTTCCTGGTCTAGGGGGCATTGTCCTTTCACTTTCAAAAGTTTTGTTCGTGCATCAGTCACCAGTGATTCTCACTGCGTCTGCCTGCTAATGCCTAGCTACTTTGAGATTTCTCTCCTTGAGGATCTCTCATGTATCAGTCGCCAGTGGTTCCCATTGTGCCTACCTACTGAAACTTAGCTCTCATTCAAACCTCTCTCTTTTGGATCTCTTCCTTACATCAGTCACCAGTGGTCCTCACTGTGTTTGCCTGCTGATGTTTCGCTTGTGTTTTATTCTCTCTTTTGAGAATCTTCCTTGTATCGATCACTAGTGGTTCTCATTGCATTCACTTGTTGATACTTGATCCGCGCTTCGATATCTTCTTGAGACTTCATCTCTCGCGACGGTCACCAGTGGTTCTCACTGCATCTGCCTGTTGTCGCTATCCCATCGAGGCTTCAAACATTGTGTGCTTCCAATTCGACTACAATCCACTCGAACGCAAATGTAAACTGAAACTAAAACTAATTTTGTGTTCCTTTGAAGCATGCTGAGCTTTTCATTTGCTTGTTTGTTTGTTTTCTTTTTCTTTGCTTTCTGTTTGCTGGTTTAGTTCCAATGATCCAATGAATTCACATAAGAGGGGTGTCCATCTATAAGAGCCTTCATCTCATATTGGATACCTTGACTCCTTTTATATGGATGCTTTGGTGAGGTTGGTTCTTCTCCTTGTCTGTTTTGAGTGACTTCTTTCTGCTACAAGTAAAATTGCTAATGCTCATCCTGCTAAGTGAACATAAGGGTCACTGTGAGCACTCTTTGGCAAAAGAAGGAACTCTTGCATGTTGGTGTGTTTGTTCGTAAGCAACATTCAGGTCATTCTAGCAATTGTGCTTTGATGCTTATGTTAACTTGCTAAATCGAAAGGAATAGGTGTTCAGGTCATTCTGGCTTCTTGTGCCTTAATGCTTACACCTCATTCCGACAAATCTAAGACTTATGTCATATTCATATTCTCATGATTGTAATGTTAGTGAGGATTGTATGGCATCTTGTGATTGTCTCGTGCTTAAATGATCTCGATGATGATAAATACGGTGAGTCTAACAACCAGGTCCTAGGGTTTGCATTTTCATTCTAGGCTTGCATTTTCATGGTAAGCTTGCATTTGAGATGATATCTTGTTACTCTCTTGATTGATTTCTATTCATCGAAGGTTTTGATCTTTTGTCCCGAGTTCATCACAGCTACATAATTTTTTGGGATCGAAATCAAAATCTGACATCTCTAGATAGTGCAAAATTGCATTTTAAATTCTAGGACCCCTTTGGGATCAGACGCTTGTGCAGTCAGCTTTCTGGCATCATCTTCCTGCCAGACCCTCATATTTTGCATCATGTTCTCAAGCTCTTTTCTCTTTTCATCAAAGTCAACTCTAGTCAAATTTGGTCAACCATGGTCAAACTTGGTCAACAGGAACTCTGCATTGCTTCAATTTGCTTCTGCAGCTTCTCGAATCTATTATAATTGCTTTTGCTCTGCAACCTCTTATTGTCAATCATCCTTCTGATATGTCATCTTTCAATTTTGCTCTTGAGGGGGTAGGATGATTGCATCATTTGAATCTTGTCAAATCAATTCTTGAATCAGTCTTATCTGAATCATCAGTTCTCATTGCTAGGGGCATCTTGGTGCCTCGCATCTTGCTATCTGGTCATCTATCTTTAGGTATCTGAGCAATCTAACTCGGATCCTCAGGAATCAAGCTTCATTCTGGAGATGGTTCTCAAAATCTTTTAGGTATTGGAGCAATCTAACCCTAATTCCTAGGAGTCAAGCTTCGTTCTAGAGATGGCTCTTGAAATCTCTCTTAGACTGTTATTTGGGCAATCTAACCCGAGTTTCAAAGGGCTGAGCTTCGTATTGGGGCAATCTAACCCTGATTCTGAAGACAGTCCTAAGTTTGCATCTGAATCTCATTCTGGGCATTGGGCCAACCTAACCTCAATTCTCATCTTCTCTCAAGACCATTGTCTTCGCAATCTAACTTAGACTTTGAAAAATCATGCTTTGATCTATTTGGTGTCTTGGCAACCTAACCTAGACTTTTGAATTTCTCATCATCTATCACTTCAGGCTACTCTTTGAATCAACGCGTTGTTCGCACATCAATTCAAAGAGGGGCAAATGGAATACCCCAAAATTGGCACCTATTAAATTCAATTAATTTTGGTGCATTTTCATCAATTTTACATCTCCAAAGTCCTAGTTTCCTAGGCAATTTTCTCTCTCCTACCTGACTTAATTTGACTTGATGTCAATTGCAAAAACTCTAAATTGCATTAATCAAATATTAAAATTAATTTCTAAAGTCTTCAAATTTTATTAGCTAAATTACCCCTATTAGAAATTAATTTAATTCTAAAGTCCTAAGTGCTTGGAATTGAATTAAACCCACCCCATTTGGCTAATATACATGAAAAGGAATTAATATTACTTGTTATTTGAATGGACACCTTTATTTGAATTAATAATTCATAATATTCGAAAGGTCACCCTATGTGGCAATTTCCATTCTTTTAATTAAGTAATTTATGCATTTTGTCTCAAATGGGAATGAAGAGTCAGGAGTTTCAAATCAAGAAACTCTTCATTCTCTTCCCAGGCTTGTCTATTTAATGAACCTCATTTATTCATTCAAGGGGAGCAATTTTTGAGAGTAACTAAACTATAGTATTTTTGTGTCTCAATTTCATTAATTTAAAGCTTTTGTTGCATATTAGTATAATTTTCATTTAGTTTAATATTGCATATTCATTATATTTAGTTTGCTTAATTGCTCATAGCTTAATCTAATTTCTATTTCAAGTTCTTTAGAATAATTTGCACTCCATATTTCTTTCCAAGCAATTTAGATTAATATCATATTTCCTTCAAAGCATTTTAGATTAAATTGCACTCATTCTAGTTTAATTTCATTTTTTGCTTATCATTATAGCTTTTGAAAATCCTCCATTGTAGTACTGGTCTTATGGTTGTTGGCTCTCATTCTGAGAGTAATTAAACACCCCATCTACATAGGAGGTAATAGGTCACTTCACCATGGATTTCAAATTGAGTAATTCACACTCTCTATCATAATTTGATCATGTGAGTAATGACTATGTTGCGTGTGTAGTTGGATTAGAGGTCCAAATTTGACTATATACAATAGGGAGCTCATGGAGGAAGAGATTAAAATTCCATTCTAAATACGGGCAATGATAAGGCCCCTAGACCAGATGGACTTTTAGTTGAGTTCTTCAAAGCTAATTTAGAGTGAATAGGGAATGACTTGCCCAAGGTTTTTAATGAGCCTAATTCAACAGGGACTCTAGGCCCTGACATCAATCTTTCAAACTCATTCCTAAATAGTAATAAAGTAATAGGACAATAGGGGGAAATGTTACTTATTGATTATGAGAAGGCATATGATAGAATGGAGTGGAAGTTCATCTTGATGATGCTGGATGCTCTAGGTTTTCCACCTCACTTTTTGTTATTGTTGCAGACCCCTTCAATTTCCTCCTTAGGGATGACATCTTATATCCAAGATTTAAGGGCATCACCCTCCCCAACCAAGAGGAGCTCTCTAATATTCAATTTTTTGATGAAACCTCTATCTTGTTATTGCTAAAAGAGCATAACATGGGCTGCCTCATGACCAAACTTGACCTATTATGCTTAGCCTTAGGGAGTAAAATATCTCTTTAGAAATCTATTATGTTGGGTTGGGACCCTAAACCCCCAAGATGGTGGAGAAAATTTGGCTTTTAATGGGGAGGTCTTGACCATATTGTCACATATCTAGGCATTCCCTTTGTTGTCAACTCAAATATAAATGAAATGTGGTTTTGGGTCAAAGAAAGGATTGTTAAAAAATTGAACAAGCAGGACAATAAGATCCTTTCCTTCATAGGAAGAATCCAAATTTGCCAAAAGATTCTTTATTCTTACTCTGTTTACTTCTCCTCTTCTTGGCTTTTTAACCAACACAAGTTTGGTTTTATCCACAAATGTATCAGAGGTTTTCTCTGGTTAGATAGTAAAGATAAAAAGAAATTTCATGTTGTCTCATGGGAGTGGTGTACTAGGGAGAAGGTGTCGGGTGGTTTAGGTCTTAAGGACCTCAAGACTCAAGGCATTGCTCTAGTTGTTAAATGGATTGAAAAACTAGCTCTTGGAGAGGAACCATGAAAAGTCTTGATTGAGAGTAATCTAGCATGAGCTCACCCCTCTAGATCCAAAGACTAGTCCAATCTCTACTTCATAGATCTTCTTACCTTATAAGGTAATCTAGAGGCACAGGATTCAAGCATTTTCAAATCTATTTGGAAGGGTTGGAAATATGTGATAAAATTCCTTTGTTTCTCTAGTCCTGGTGAAGGGAAAGGAGTTTTTGTGGTAAGAAATTTGTGTGGTGGAATCTGAATCATGGTGGTAAACCCTTGGCTTTGTTACAAGGTTGCTCGACAAGAAAGTGGTCAGAGAAAGGAATCAACACCTTTCAGGACATTTTCCAACAAGGGTGTTTGACTCCTTGGGAATAGTTAGTGGCTAATCTACATATTCCCAAGTCTCAATGGAGAACATACTCCCTCCTTTTGACCACCCTTAATAATTTGAACTTGTAATACCCCAAAAATGGGCTATAGGTTCATTAATCTCCCATATCATCCAATCAAACAAAATTGACATCGAAGTCCTAACCTAAGGCACATCTAAACATCATCGAATCCTAATTGATTATCATAAATTCTGCATCGGGGAATATTCCTAGTAATATTCTTAATTATCCTAATTATCTTTAATTTAATGATTATTTGGCGATAAATCCTATTTATCCTAAAGTTTGATTAATTGAATATTCTAAATATTTAATTAATTAGATTTAATTCTGCCACTTAATTGTTTAATTGAAGTTAATTATATTTATTCCTAAATTGTATTATTTAATTTTGACAATAAATCCAAAATCCTATGAATAATTGATTAAATTCTTATTTAATTAATTAAAGCAAGTTGTCAATTTTTAATAATATTGTTTTTGAATAAAAGTTTGAAAAATGATTGATTAACCCATAAATCAATTGTTTTATTTTTCAAAATCAGTTAAGTTGGAAATAAATCACTTTATTATTAAATCAATTCATAAATAAATCATGCACAATTAGAAAAACAGACAACTATCAATTATCAATTAAAGCTAAACTCTATTTTGAGTTAAATTCTGCTTTTGCATGTTTTTGTGAGTTAATTATCCTTTATTTAAAAATAACTCAAAAATCAACATGAGTTATTTGAGTGATTTATGGCTTTTTTTCATGCACCTCCAAAGTCCTAGATTTCTATAAATTAAAGCTTCAGCGCTTCTTTTGAAATCCATCCACGAATTGCACACTCATGCTGTCGAATTGGAGACTGAAGAATCGATCTTGAGAATTCGAGTTGTTGTGATATTTTCATTTGTTATTGCATAGTTTTCATATCATTTCTTAGCTTAGTTTGCATATCAGTTTTCCATATCATTGTTAGCATAGATTCATATCAAGTTTTCATTATCATATTATTGCACAGAAAAACCAAAAATATAGATTAATAACCTTCATTCCATATCTAGATTTTGCATTCAAATCCTTCATTTAGGTGTCGTCAAGGTCATTGATCTTGGTATAATCTGAGAATACATACTCGCATCTACTAGAAGGCAGTAAATCTCTTGGTTAGTTTAGTTTCAATTATTGCACCATTTCGATTTCAACTAACCTCTAATGTTTTACTGAAGTGTTGTGTCTATAGAATAGGTACCAAATTTCACACACACATTTTTGGCGCCCATCGTGGGGCCCTGAAACGGGTTTCCCTTCAAATTTTATCAATTTCTATCATTTCTTGTCTTTTTCTATTCCCAGCTATGATTTTTATTCTCTGTTCGTACAATTTTCGTATGAATTTTGTCAGAAACTCGTACCAGGGAATACCCACTATCGTACGATAGTTGATTTGATTAAGGATCACATAAGCATAAACCCACTGTCATTTGGAAGCTCTGTTGTCATTTGATCTGATACCCAGTGTTGTACGAGTTTCTAGATTGTTGTCTGGAAGGTAACCCACTGTCGTATGAGTTTCAGTGCCAGGCTTCAATTGTCATTTCACTTTTTCAGGTAGTTTGTCAGATTTGGTTTTCAGATTTTGACTAACAGCTAACCCTAAAAATTGAAATTCTCTATTTTTGATTGATTTTCACTGGTTTTTTATTGGAAAAAGCACAAGAATTGCTAAAAGTGGGTAAAAATATACTAAGCGCATTGCAAGGAATTCAGGTAACCTTCTCAGCTAATAACATTTCAATTTGGATTAAAATGAACATCTTGTGTGTCTAGCTTGAGTGCCTTTCTTTTCCATATCACACATTTCATTTGAGCTCTAAAAATGAACATAGATTTGCTTTTAGCATCTTTGTTACACATAGTAAATAGGCCCTATGAACACTATTCATGGCTCTTGAGAGAGTGAGTTTCTAGCGAAACTCTTCTCAATGAAGGAACCCTTGTAGGTAGGGAGGATACTGAGGGAGTCTCATGTTCCACTAGATCTGTGTGTCTTCAACTTTTGATCGAGGCATTCTCTCTCTGGAGAGGTTGATAGATCATAAGGGGTTGATGTCATAGATCTTTGTGAGATAATCTTGGTCTTAGCATGTCGAATTAATCTATCTACTTTGTTTGGGTTAAAAGTGAAAAGGCTAGGGTATTATGCTCTACTTCCTTTTTGGATAGTACCAGAAACCCAAATCCTTGAATCTAGAACCAGTCACTTGATTGTTCATGCGCAAGGTTGTTTTGGTCCTTGTTCATTATTTTTAGACATGCTTGAAATCACTTGCTTGTTGTTTTGTGTGCTTTCTTATCTATCTGGTTACTGAAAATGAACAAATCTGTTACAATCCTTAAATTTGGACATTGAAATTTGCAAACAATCTAAAACTAAAAACCCAAAATTTTCAAAAATTGAAGTAAAACACCTTCTGGAGT
Source organism: Chamaecyparis obtusa (assembly GCA_027943335.1). Lineage (NCBI taxonomy): Eukaryota > Viridiplantae > Streptophyta > Pinopsida > Cupressales > Cupressaceae > Chamaecyparis > Chamaecyparis obtusa. The sequence goes on along the minus strand of BSBK01004687.1, from coordinate 16,825 downwards.
CAACAATCATTTTGTAAAGTCAGAAAGTCATACAACTTTTGGCTATTGTCATTTCAGAACCCCCAGATTGTCGTATCATATTAGGTATATTGTCATATGAGTTTTGCTACAAGTCATTTTCAAAAATCCATTTGCCTGTCATCAACTATTGTACGAGCTTGTCAATTGTCATTTCATGCTATACCCACTATCGTACGAGCCTGCAGAGAGTCATTTGAGAAATTTTAAAAAGTTGTCAGAACTATCAGAGACCCGGCTTTTCCAGCCTATTTCCAGAATCTGTCAAACAAATCACTATGTCAAAAATAGAGCAGCAAATAGTGAGAATCCAATCATTTTCCTAAAGTGGCCTTTTGAATCTGATTTAGCCTTTTGTTTAATCAATTTGATTCTTTATTATCTTGTGTCAAAACCTTGTCATAACTATCAATCTTCAATCAATCATCAAAATGACTAAGTGTTATGAACTCGTGTCTGCTATCTTTTGGGAATCTACCCATACATCCAGAGCACAGTATCCCTCATCTAAGTCAAATCTATGCTTCAATCAATCAAACCTTGACAAGGTTGTGTCATTTGATCATCTTGATTCAATTACTTCTTCAATTGTCTTCATCATATTCTTTCAATTCACCCAAGGTTAATGGTGGAAACTAGAGCTTCCTCTCACAAGAAATCTGGGGAAATATCTCATACTTTACCTTTGACTCACATAGGTCCAACTTTTGAGAAACTCTTCAATTCTAGTCTTTACGAAGATGATGGTGCTAGCAACCTTCGATTAAAAACTGGTTACATTCCTCCTTTATCAACTCACGAAGGTACCCAACAAACTCCACATCAATCTATCCCAGGTAGAACTCCTACCATGTCTCAAGCAGGGACAAACTTGGGCTCTCAAAGAGCTCAATCTCAACATGGTACAGATCAGGAACCCACACCTGAAGAAATTGCTCAATATCAAAATGATGATAACTTCAAACGAATGATGAAGCATTTCTTGAAAGAAGACAGAGAGGCATACTTTTTGCAATTAGCTCATCAAGGGGCTAAACTTCCTCCCAACTTAAATGTTGAAGATATCATTACACATGAGGAAGAAACTCCACTCATAGCTATGATGAAACAAATGCATGCCATGCAAGTCAAGCTTAATAACCTTGAGAAAGAAAAGGAACCCAAGGAGTTCTCCATGGAGGCCCTATGTCCTTTTCCATTTGACAAAGACTTGTACATGCCACCATTCCCAAAAAGAGTGGAGATGCCTAAGTATGATAAGTATGATGGACACTCGGATCCCCAAGATCATGTCAGAGAATTATGTACACAATCTATGGAGTTCATGCATGAACCAACCTATCTGATGTGTCTCTTCCCTCGATCTCTAGGGGGAGTAGTCATTCATTGGTTCTCTAGATTGCCTTCTACTATCAAAACTTTCGAGGAGTTGATCAAATTGTTCTATCAGCAATACTCCTACAACATTCAACATCCAGTCACCATGATTGATATATGTAATCTCGAGCAATATCCAGGAGAACCGTTCCTAACATTTCTCAAGAGATGGAGGAAGAAATTCTCTCTATATGCTAGACCTATTCCAGAAACTGAGAAACTAGAAATCTTAATCAATAATCTTGTCCTAGAGATCAATTATCCTTTAAAAATGCAAGATCCTACATCTTTTGATAAAATGGTTGACAATGCAATCAAGATTGAAAAAGTACTTGTGAAAAAAGGAGAAATCACACTTCAAAAAGACAAGTACAAATCAGGATCCAGTTCTAAAGACAAGAATAAAAACTGGAACAAGAATAAAGGCATTGTCGTAGATGGTGTTGTTGATACTATCCATGCCCCATCAAAGGCACTAGCTTTCAATTTAACTATTGGTACCCAAGCCTTAAAAGCTTCAGAACAAAAGGTGTCTGAATCATCTCAAAAGAAGCCAGAGTATAAAAAGTGGTCCGCTGATAATAAACAAATGTTCACTCCTCTTGGAGAATCTTTAGAATCAGCTATGAGAACTTTTCTAGCCAATAACATCATCTCTTTGCCTAAGATCTGACCACCTGATTCTGAGCCTAAACCAAAATGGTGGAGAGAGAATGAATTCTATGATTTCCATCAGGGTAAAGGTCATAAAACTAATAACTGCTTACGCTTGAAACATACTATTCAAGATCTGATTGATAAGGGAGATATCACCATTAATAATCATAAGAGTAATAATGATCATACAACATTCACAGAACCATTTCTGAAACATGGTCAAGCAGTCTCATCTTCTCAACCTAATATGGGGGCAAAGGTCAATTATGCTTACCCTAGAAATAATGATGTTATCAATATGGTTGAACCTTGTCTCTCTGAACATTGCAATGTCATCACAATTGTATGAAGAGATAGAGATCATTCTTCAACTAACGCAGTTACTCGATCACAAGCTTAGGCACATCTGAACGGACAAATCCCAGATTCATCAAAAGTCCCTAAGATGCCCTTCAATCTTTCTTCTGCTTCCAAATAGAAGGTTGTTTCTAAATCTTCCAATCCTAAAGATATGAGGCCAACATCTTATAGCATTGTTCAACAACTCCAACACACCAATGCAAAAATCTCCATGCTTGAGTTGCTTCGAATATCTCCATCTCACAGAGCCATTCTAGACAAAGCTTTGCTCAAATCCAATGTTCCTGATGACCTTGATTTAGACAGGTTCCAGACTATGGTTCGACATCTTACATCTTTGCAGTATATATCCTTTTCAGAGGAAGATGAAAAATCCTTGAGTCACCCACATAACCAATCCTTGCATATAGAAGTCTTGATCCAGAACTGTAGAGTCAAATGTGTGTTGATAGATGGAGGCGCTAGCCTAAACATTTGTTCTTACAGCTTGATCACACAATTGGGATTTTTAGAATTGGTGATTGATCCTAGAAAGAAAATAACTATCAAAGCCTATGATGAACAAGAAAGATCTTCTAAAGGCACCATTGTCTTACCTATCAAAGCAGGTCCAGTTATCAGAGATACTATATGTCAAGTTCTTGATCTACCTTTGGCTTACAACATTCTTCTAGGGAGACCATGGATATATGAGATGAAAGCTATTCCTTCTACATTTCACCAATGCTTGAAATTTCTTTATGAAAGAGTAGAGGTCACTATTCCAGCAGACATATCCACCACTTGCAATACATTGAAGGAAAGTGCAGATAAGCTTGTGCCTAATAATAGAGAATTTTCCATTGAACCAACTAAAGAAGCATCCACATCTAAAATGGAAGATCTTGCAAAAGAGGTTAATATCAAAGAAAATAGAATGGGAGAATATACTATGGAGCCAGTCTTATCTTTGACATCTCTCCCTATCTCACCTAAGTCTTATGGACAATCTTTGAAATAATCCAAACTAGAATCTAAAGAACCTCTTGAGGCATATAAAAAGAATTTTGTAGCAGAACAAGTCTCCAAGCAAGAATTTGAAGAGGCTGAAGTTGTGCTTGCATGGCTATACAAAGATGAATCTGAATCCCATGATATTCAAACTAGTAACTTAGCGGTACCAAAAGATCCTTCTAAGTCATATGGCCTAGGAGATAAATTGATAGCTAAGATGGGATATTCAGGTAAAGGACCTCTAGGAGTCAGAGGAGAAGGTCTTATAACACCTATCTCACAAGTTGGTAGAGCGAATAAAGACAAAGTTGGCTTAGGATTTAAAAAGAAACCCTTTCACCTCAAAGGTAATTTTTCTCATGTCATAGAACAGATCACACCAGGTGAACCTCTTCTTAAGAAGGAGGAAGCTGAACCATCAGATAGTGATTCAGACAGCTCAAAACTCATCCCCTATGAAAATTGCCTAAGGAGATCAAAGACCTTCTTGATGATAAAGATGATCCAATAAAAAGAATTAATGTAGTAGAAACACAAGAACCTACTATCAATCAAGAGATAGTTGCAACACAAGAACCAGCTAATCTTGAAAATAATCAAGAAGAGGAAGGTGGTAGTCATTCTGAGACAGATTCTCATGAGTATGAATTCAAATTTGAATCTGAGGGTAACCCTTCTTGGGGTATTCACCCTGACTTTACTCATGTTCTTAGATTTCCTAGAGGCATAGATGAAGAATCTAATGACTATGAATGGGGAGCCATTCCAAAAGAAGATGAGCTTATTACAGAGAAACATGTTGATGTTATTCACCAATATGCACCTGAACCCAACGTAAGTCTAGAGCGAAATGAGGAACCTATCGAGTCTGATCCACCTATGGCTGAATTAGACTCCCACAATGACATTGAGCCTATTCAAAAATTGAATATCACCTTTGAACTTGAGCGTTGGGTTAGGACCAATGATGACAAATCCATATCCATAAACACTATCTCCCAATCTTTCCCCACTTTGACTATCCAATATCTAGAACTTATTGATCAAACCTCCACAAATCCAAGCCAAGGGATTTATACCTTCCCAAATGACTATGCCCTTGCTTGCTACCTCAATGCAGTTGAGCCTATGAGTACTTCCATTAGTGAACCAAGCGTTAGCATGATGGAGTCGGACATCAAAAACCTTAGTCAGAAAAATAAGAATAAAAAGAAAAAGAAAAGGAGTTCTGAGGGTGAAAACCACTTTGTGGCAGTCTCAGAACCTACAAAAGTAAAAATAAAAGATGTATCCGAAGGTGAAAACCTCTCTGAGGTGCCTAAGGATGAGATATTTGATGTCCTTCTAAGTCATTTACAAGATAGATCTCCAATTCTAATTGAGCCCACTCAATCTATCAATTTGGGAATGACAAAGGAACCACAATTGATCTATGTAGCACAATCTTTATCAGAAGAAGAGAAGCAAAAATTTACAACATTCTTAACAGAGAAGAAGATCAACTTTGCATGGAAATATTCAGATATGCCAAGATTGGATCCTAATCTTATAATGCATCATTTATCTATAGCTCCAAATGTCAAACCTATCAAGAAAAAATTGAGAAAGATGCATCCCCATGTTGCACTCTTGGTAAAAGTTGAATTAGAGAAGCTCCTAAAAGCTGGATTCATCCAAGTTATTGACTATGCCAAGTGGATCTCTAATATTGTACCTATTTCAAAACTAGATAAATCAATCAGAGTGTGCACAAACTTTAGAGATGTGAATAGAGCATGCCCTAAGGATGATTTTCCACTACCTAAAATTGATATGATAGTGGACATGACTATGGGCTTTGAGATGTATTCTTTAATGGATAGTTTTTTTGGATATAATCAAATAAAAATTTCTCCATAGGATCAAGAGAAAACTGCTTTCACATGTGCATGGGGCACCTTCTATTGGAATGTCATGCCATTTGGGCTTAAGAATGTTGGTGCTACATATCAAAGAGCCATGACATCTATTTTTCATGACATGATGCATAGGACTATGGAGGATTATGTTGATGATACTTTAGCAAAATCTATGCTTAGGGCTGCACATCTAGATGACTTGAGCAAGATACTAGACAAAATGGAGAAATTTAGTCTCAGACTAAATCCTAAGAAGTATGCTTTTGGTGTCACTTCTAGAAAGCTCTTAGGATACATAGTTTCAAAGAAGGGCATTGAAGTTGATCCAGCTAAAGTAAAGGCTATAATGGAAATGCAACCTCCAAAGAATATTAGTCAAATACAGACATTGCAAGGAAGAGTTCAATCTATCAAAAGATTCATATCACAGCTAGCAGATATATCACAACCTTTTACAAAAACATTACATAAAGGTGTGACCTTTGCATGGAATGAAGAATGTGAGAACAACTTTAACCATATCAAGAAGTATCTATCAAATCCTCCTATCTTGATGCCTCCTATTCATGGGAAGCCTTTGATCTTATATGTCTCCACTACAGATACATCACTGGGGGCAGTGCTAGCACAACATGATGAGAACAAAAAGGAAAGAGCTATATACTATATCAGTAGAACATTGGTTGCATATGAGAAGAACTATTCAATGATTGAGAAAGCTTGTCTAGCTATGATCTTTGCATCACATAAATTGAGACACTACATGTTAGCTCATACCACACAATTGGTAGCTAAGATTGATCCACTTAAGTACCTACTAAGCAAAGCTACCCTCGCAGGTAGATTAGCTAAATGGGTTATGCTCTTAAGTGAATTTGACATTGAATATGTGGAAAGAAAGGCTATCAAAGGATAGTTTATTGTTGATCAATTAGCAGATGTACCTATGATTGATGATACACCAATGCAAATGGAATTTCCAGATTCCTATATCATGACTCTTTCTTCTAGAGAATGGCAGTTATTCTTTGATGGCTCCTATACATAGAATGGATCAGGAGTAGGCATATTGTTCATAACTCCTCAAGGATACTCAATCCCAAAAGCATTTAGATTAAAGTTCCCTTGCACAAACAATATTGTTGAATATGAAGCCCTTTTGAATGGTATGAAAATAGCAATTGAATGGAGGGTAACAGAACTACACATTCATGGAGACTCACAACTAGTTATCCATCAAGTCAATGATGTGTACCAAACTAAAGATGAAAAGCTCATTCCTTACAAGAGAATGGTAGATGATCTAAAGAAGTATTTCCTATCTATCACATTTGAGCAAATTCCTAGAACAAAGAATAAGGCTGCCGATGTAATGGCAACGCTATCTACTTTACTACAGTAGCTTGAACATGAGCTACGCTACGAGTTCCTAATGGAAGCACTATCTTATCCTTCATATGATTCCCCTAAAACCCGCATGATCTGCACTATTGTTGGTCATGATTCATCCAGATACAAAAACCTATTTTCCTATCTCCAAGACCAAATCATTCCCGATACCTTCAATCACCATGAAAAGAGATACCTTATCCGTAATGCCTCCCGATATGTCATCATTGGTCACGATCTGTACAAATGAGGTCTAGATGGTATGCTACTTAGATGTTTAGAATAGGAAGAGTCTCAACGTGCATTAGAGGAAGTCCATGATGGTATTTGTGGGTCACACTCGAATGGTTTAACACTAGCTCAAAAACTTATTAGGGCTGGGTACTATTGGCCTGAAATGGAAAAAGAGTCTATCAAGTTTGCTAAGAATTGTCAAAAATGCCAAGTGCATGGCAACTTAATTCATGCTCCAGGGAGAGATCTAATTCCCTTTACTACATAATGGCCTTTTCACCAATGGGCATTTGATCTTATAGGAGCTATACATCCTCATTCTTCTAATGGACACACCCATATAATCATAGCTACAGATTATTTTACAAAATGGGTAGAAGCAGTCCCTTTGACACAAGCAACTGGCAAGCAAATATCTATGTTCATATTGAACTATATCATATGCAGATATGGGATACCTCATTCCATAATCACAGATAATGGTGGACAATTCAAGAACAAAGACCTAGATGATCTATGTGCTAAATTCAAGATCACACAACATTGGTCTTCTATCTACTATCCTCAAGGGAATGAACAAGTAGAGGCTTCTAACAAGAATCTATTGAAAATCTTGCACCGTACAGTTAATAAAATAGGAAGAGACTGGCATCTCATGATCAATCCAGCTCTCTGGGCCTACAGAACAAGTATTAGAATGCCCACTGGGGCTACACCTTTCACTTTAGTTTATGGGTCTAAAGCAGTACTACCTATTAAGGTTGAAATCCCATCACTAAGAATCAGAATGCATGGTCTAGTAACTGATGATGACTACAGAGTGTCTAGGTTGCAAGAACTTGAGCTACTAGATGAGCACAGACAAGCAGCATATGATCATCTCAGGGTGTATCAAAAAAGAATGTCTAGAGGCTACAACAAGAAAGTTAGACACAGAGAATTTCAAGTTGGTGATCTAGTCTTGAGAGAGAATCCTAAAAATCAATCACATCGAGAATGCAACGGGAAGTTTGAACCCAACTAGCTGGGTCCCTTTGTAATCACTACTACTTTTGGCACTGGTGCCTATCAACTCTCAATGACTGAAGGAGAATATCTCCGAGAACCAATCAACGTTCTCCATCTGAAGAAATTCTATGCCTAAGGCATTTAGTGTATGGTAAAATGTTCAGAAAAAATCAAAAAAATCAGAAAAAGTCCAGAAAAAATGAACAAGATGGTGAAAACCTAGCAATAGGTGCCTTGATGATTCACAAAAAAATCAAAAAATATCAAAAGTACAAAAAAATTGAAAAAATGAAAATTACAAAAAAAAAAAGAAAAAAGAAAAAGTGCCTTGGTGAAAACCTGGCAAACGGGTGCCACTTGTTTCAAAATGCTCCATCTATTAGCGCAATCTTGGTCTTTCCTAGCTTTTAGTCTTGCTTTAGTTTGTACATATCTCCCAGTTGGTTTTTCAATAGGTTAGTTTGTACACTAATCAGCTCACGCGTCTATATCCTGTCAATGCTTAACACTTGGGGGAAATTAATATCATATCCTATGGCCTCGAATGTATCTTAGACGTATCATATCCAGTCAGAGTCATTTGAAGCTTCATCCAAGTCAATCAGTCAGTCTTGTCTCCAGAAAGGATTTTGCATCTACAACAATGCAATCAAACATCAAACACAAATTGAAAACAATCTATGCTTTTTACATGCTTTTATCTCCTTGTATGCTTACTGATTCACATTGAGATTTTTGCATATTTTGTCCTTTCAAGCTCTTCGATGATGTCCTTTACAGGATTTAGAGAGTGATGATCGGGGGCATAATCTTTTCTTTATTTTCTTATTGCATGTGAAAAACTAACAACTTTGGAAATTTTGGATTGAAATGGTGTCCGACTATAAGAGCCTCTATCTCGAATTGGATGGCCATGCGTACCTCGACCATTGATACCCAAAAAATTCAAGGAAGTTTGATCTAACTATTGTCTTTTTGAGTGAGTTATTTCTCCTACTGTGAAACACGATCTTGCCTAAGGATGTGGATGATAAAGGGTCACTACGGGTAATTCACATTGGATTTAGAATGATCTCTTGACTGTTTGTTATGTTTGACCGCAAGGCGTATTATGGTCATCACAACATTTATGTTTTGATGCTTATACAAATTGCAATATCAAAATGGACATGATATTTAGGTCATCCTGGCATTTGTGCCTTGGTGCTTATATCTAATCCGACATTCCAAAAATAAAATCAATATTCATATATCTATGGTTGATTGACCAGTGGATGTTGTATTGATTGATTCCTACGCATACAAATCGATATTCATATGTTTATGGTTTCATAACTAGTGGGCATTGTATTGATTTATCTGGTTACCTAAAAATTCAATGATGAGAATGACCGACACATGATCAATGACTAGGTCCTAGGTCTTAGGTTGCATTTCATTCTACATGTCTCTTTGCATTTTGCATGTTTGCATGATCTCACAGTGGTTGGCTAAACTTCAATGCTTCAATGATTCTTCAAATCACATCTTCAAATCTAACAAGAGCTAAATCTCACACGAAGGTTCCTCCAACGAAATAGCAAGTAGAATCCTTTTTCAAGATCAAAATCAAAATCTGAGATCATTCATATTATTAACTACTTGCATAATCAACCTTCAATCATCACAGAAATCTAGAATTCAACTTAACTAATTATCTTTTGTCAAACTATCAAAATTTCAACTTGGTCAACCATGGTCAACTCATGGTCACGCCTAGTCAAACTTGGTCTCCAGGACCTCCAAATGATGCAGAATGCATCTTCAAATGTGTTTAACCATTTTTTCAATCAATTAACATGCTTCTAAACTATCAACGCTGACTTTTCTTGTCAGATTTCAATTTTCATCCCGAAGGGGGCATGGTATTGCACATCATTCAAAGTCTATAATCATATCTTTATTGATATCATATCTTTCCTTGGTAATCAAGACAACAACCACGTCTAGTTACTAATTCATCAAAAAGACCTCATCGCTCGGGGCAAATTTATCATCGCTTGGGGCATATCAGATTCATTGAGATCCATATCAATCTAGTATTCTCTTAATCTTGTAAATTGTATCAATTTTTGCAACTATTAGTTCAATTGTGTTATTTCCTTGGTTCTTCAGAAACTGAAGGGTTCAGATGTGATACCAATGTGATTCAATATAAGGACAATCGGGTCTGGAATCGGTCACTCACTTCTTCACAATCATAAGGTTCAGAATCAGGCATTCTAACACTTCTTAATCATTGGTTCATTTGCTGTTATAGTTAACATTATCTTTGGTCATTCAGGACCTATTATCTTCATATCAACTTCAATCAGCTTCTACTTCATATCAATTATCAATTTCAAACATCAGTTTCAATATCATACACAGACTGTCTTTGAACCACTGCGCTTCACACAGTAATTCAAAGAGGGGCAAAATGTAATACCCCAAAAATGGGCTATAGGTTCATTAATCTCCTATATCATCAAATCAAATGAAATCGACATCGAAGTCCTAACCTAAGGCACATCTAAACATCATTGAATCCTAATTGATTATCATAAATTCTGCATCAGGGAATATTCCTAGTAATATTCTTAATTATCCTAATTATCTTTAATTTAATGATTATTTGGCAATAAATCCTATTTATCCTAAAGTTTGATTAATTGAATATTCTAAATATTTAATTAATTAGATTTAATTCTGCCACTTAATTGTTTAATTGAAGTTAATTATATTTATTCCTAAATTGTATTATTTAATTTTGACAATAAATCCAAAATCCTATGAATAATTGATTAAATTCTTATTTAATTAATTAAAGCAAGTTGTCAATTTTTAATAATATTATTTTTGAATAAAAGTTTGAAAAATGATTAATTAACCCATAAATCAATTGTTTTATTTTTCAAAATCAGTTAAGTTGGAAATAAATCACTTTATTATTAAATCAATTCATAAATAAATCATGCACAATCAGAAAAGCAGACAACTATCAATTATCAATTAAAGCTAAACTCTATTTTGAGTTAAACTCTTCTTTTGCATGTTTTTGTGAGTTAATTATCCTTTATTTAAAAATAACTCAAAAATCAACCTGAGTTATTTGAGTGATTTATGGCTTTTTTTCATGCACCTCCAAAACCCTAGATTTCTATAAATTAAGGCTGCAGCTCTTCATTTGAAATCCATCCACGAATTGCACACTCACGTTGTCGAATTGGAGATTGAAGAATCTATCTTGAGAATTCGAGTTGTTGTGAGATTTTCATTTGTTATTGCATAGTTTTCATATCATTTCTTAGCTTAGTTTGCATATCAGTTTTCCATATCATTGTAGCATAGATTCATATCAAGTTTTCATTATCATATTATTGCACAAAAAAACCAAAAATATAGATTAATAGCATTCATTCCATATCTAGATTTTGCATTCAAAACCTTCGTTTAAGTGTTGTCAAGGTCATTGATCTTGGTATAATATGAGAATACATACTCGCATCTACTAGAAGGCAGTAAATCACCTGGTTAGTTTAGTTTCAATTATTGCACAATTTCGATTTCAACTAACCTCTAATGTTTTACTGAAGTGTTGTGTCTACAGAACAGGTACCAAATTTCACACACATAGAACTCCACTACAGAATGTTGCTCCCCAAACCACTGCTCCTTTTAGCTCCTTTGGTCAGACAACACTCCCCACCACCTTGTCAAGTCTAAATACAGCTACAATCTTCTTACCTTTAGCCCTAAGATTATTGAACATGCTAACTCTAAATGACACTTGAATGCCCCGCAAGAAGACTAGAACAAATACTTTGGTATTATCTTGACCAAACATGTAGAGCCCAAGATATCTTTCTTTCTTTGGAAACTTTTCCTGCATAAGTTTCCCTTCAAAAAACTGGGAGGTGACCCCAATATTTGCATGGTCTATAGACATCATGAATCTATTATACATGTCTTTTTTGAATGCTTCTTTGCTTCTAAAGTCTGGAAGATGTTTGGACTTACATTCAATGTTGATTTAAGAGTTTTAAATGTTATCTCAGGATAGATTAACAATAACAAATTTTATAATACTTTTGGGTTTATTCTCTCTTTTGCTATATTATGGATTATTTTGAAGGCTTGGAATAATGATGTGCTTGTAGGGAAGGTAAATAACCTTACCAATTCTCTCTGAAGACTCATCTATCTTGATGTTGCTTTGCAGGTTACTGCTATTATTAAGATGAAAGAGAGCAAGTTTCTGCAAATTATGAGGGGTGGGGAAGATTCCATTGACAAGGGGGACATAGCCTTAGGATACACTACTATGAAGGAAAATGGATAATTTTAAGTCACCCTTGTTGAATTCATTCAACAACGAAAGCAGTCTGACAATTGGAGATCTGTAGCCAAGGAACTAGAGTGTACATGTAACTTGAGCTTCAAACCCCATGAGATCATTGGCTACAAATCAATCTCTCTATATTCTAATGAAGATGAAATAGATCAAGGTCTTTATGGTCTTGATGATCATAATCTAGACTGCATAGTTTGACTTATTTTATTAGTTTTTGTATATGCCAACATGTATTAATGGCGTAATGTAGTTGTAGTCTAGATAATTTTCTATAGTTGTGTTGTTGATATTGTTACCTTTTTGATACAATTACGATGATTTAATTATCTTTTATTATTAATAGATATGAAATAGAAAAAAATCTCTAGAAATCACCAATGAAGTAAACATAATATCAAGATTAACCTAAAAAACATCTATTGGACCACACACATCTAAATGAATAATTTCCAAGATCTTGTAGACTGAGACTACCACAAGTAGTATTTAGAATAGTTTTGATGGGAGGCATTCATAGAAATAATGCTCAAATGATTGGTTCCAAATATTTCACCTTGGTCTAGGTTCCCGACTTCTTAATCTATAAGTGGGCTTCACTTTAGGTGGATTTCCTTTTTTGCAAATTTTCTGTTAAACATCATCAAGTAAAGCTTGTGTGGAGGTGTGTCACCCATCACCCCTACACAACCTTCATTTATAATGAAGTCTTGTATCCCTAACATGAAGCACAAGAGTGCCACACATTGGCTCCACATACCACTCGAGCTAAGATCAACACTTCCCTTTTTCAATGTGTCAAAGCCACAATGTGCCAAGTGTAAAGCTAGTTATTTCTATGTAATATTCAAGTGTTGTGAAGGTTTAAAGCCACAAAATTGGCCAATATTTAGTGGGCTCGTTGCCAAATTAAATAGGGATTAAGACATGTGATAAGACCATGCACATTTGAGAAGCAAACAACTCCTCAACACTTTCAAAAGTATGTTATTGGTAGTTTTGAATCCATACTAAACTAATAGCTTCCACTCATTATAGGAAAAGACTGGCAATGCCACAATGTCTTGTGGGATGTGGAAATTAGTTAATCCTCTTGATGTGATCATTAGAGGTGTATTTTTTAGATGCTCACATCTTCCACATCTTGCATGAAAGGAAGAACTATTATTATTTAGTGGTTGAATGAATGAAAGAAGGAATGTTAATAATGTCCACAAGACCAAAAATATAAGGGACCATGAATTAAATTCTAAACCATCTTCATGTTATTCTCGATGTCAGCTCTTTGGTTATGTATCTTCATCAGAAAATCAACAATTTTATGAAGATTTGCTTCTTTGAAAAGTTAGTTTAGACAACTTTCCTTCATTTTGTTCTCATATTGACAACATATATATTGGTAAGAAACACATTCAAATATAAAGTATCATTCATTATCCACTACTCCTTTTCTATAAAAATTACATATTCTTTCTTCCTAGACTTTTTTGGGAACCATCCATCTACTTGTCTTGCACCTTAGATGATGAGATTTAGTTCTTAGTTGTGCTAATAACAATCTATCTTTACCCCTAATTACCACCTACAAGTAAACTTTACTGTCATGATCCCAAGAAATATTGAACTCTTTCACATAATTGGCTTTTTATCACCATATTTGTGTTGTACACATGGAAACCCTTAATTTTGTAGCACAATTTTTTTATCTCTTCTTTATTATTGAGAAATTTTTGCATGTCAATGTTCTATTTTGTCAACCACATCTTGTTTTGTTTTATCCATGTCTTCTTTCTAAGAACTAGCTTCTCCTAGACAACAAGCTTGGGCCAAAAATGATTATTCATATTTTCAAATTTATTTAGATAGCTAAACAAATAGATTACCGCTAATGCCTCTATTAGAAACATACCTACTTCCACCTAGAGAATCTCATGATGGAACTCTACATGAAAAAGTTTAGGAATATTTTTTTATTTCCTTGGTATTTTTGCAAAGGAGTCAAGAAGATCAATTTAAGCCTTCTCAACTCTTGTAATGTGGGTTTGCCCTTTTTATTAAAAAAAAATAGAATCATTAAGAAGTAATAGTGGTTTTTATGAATTACATATTTCAAACCTTTATATATATTTTATAAATGAAAGACTCAAAACATTATATTCTGCATTGATAGCCTTTGTGATGCATTTATATTTATATAATGAAAGGAATATTATATTATGTTTCTCTTGTTTTGGAATTGTCAATTCTAGCTATTGTTATCAACTTTTATAGTGTTAGCTACATAGTTGATTTTTAGGTTTTTAGTTCATTTTGCTACTCTTTCAAATCTCTATAAATGCTTATGGGGTTAAAATTGTGTTATTCTCCCGTATAGATGAATCACTTTAAATATTTTGATATTTTTCCATAGATTAGTTTACTTACATTTTTTGTAGTTTTATCTCCCTGTTCATCCCCAAATTGAAAATCAATTTCTAAAATCTTAGAGGTTGTCTTGTAGAGAATGATTCAATCTCACATCCATAAGAATTGCTAAGGGTGTATCTCTTGGTCATCAACATTAGAGATCTACAATTATTTATTGCACATATAGTGGAACCACTTTTAGTCTAGATTAGAAGTGGGTTTATGAGCCAGAGTCCTATTACATGGTCATTGACAAAACAAAATCCATGGATATTGCTACTATTTTTGGTGATTGTATCTCGACAAATATCCATAGGATGTGGTGCACCATGAACACAAAAAACCCAAAAAGCATAAACACAGATGTCTACCCTTGCAACACCCATAATTTTTATAGTACAGAATAGAAAAACTCAACTAATTCCACCCACTCCCCCAAATGTGTGAGATCTCATTCTTGCCAACGCTTTAAAGAAACTCCTCAAATTCATAAGAGAGGATTTAAATATACCAATAAAATATTGTAGTATATTAAAAATATATGGATGATGCACCATATTATTGAGTATAATACGACCTTAAGGCCACATATTTTAAGGGAAAGGTTGTAGATTGGTTTCGGTATTTACCTCCAAATGCAATTGGTACATGAGATCAACTTGGAGATGGATTATTTAGTATATTTACTAAGAAGAGAGACATTCCATCCCTCCTCTAGTAGTTAATCACCATCAAGAGAGCCCCACAAGAGGCCACAACTAATTTCAATACCAAGTTCCACCAAGCGTGGAAGAGGTTTCCAACAAAAACCTGACTGTTGGCTAGTATAGCTATTGTATTTTAATTGAATATTTTTAATTTTTATAAATTTTTAATGATCCAATCACTCAAGGGGTAAACACTTCCTAACACATATGGCTTAGTGCTAAGAGTTGAGAACAATTTGATAGAAATCAGGAATCTCCCTCCCTGACCATCCATGTCTATGTTCCTTGAAATATCAATTCAACCATAAGAAGAAGCTTTGAGTACTTTGAATGTGCCCCTTCCATGTGTATGTATATCCTTATACTCAACATTCTTCCACCAAGGTAAGCACATCTACTCCATCACTTCTTGTTGTGGAAATTAATGATATAAAAAGTCTCTTGCAAAGTTTCAGCAATTAAATTATTAATTTGAGAAGGAAACCAGTCATGCCTTCGAAACCCCCTTATCAAAATTACCAATGAGAGAGACCTTTCTACCATCAAAACTAGTGCTAAGGGGGATGAAGGGTGAATCCCCAAGGTCATCCATTAAATAAAATCATCTCAATCCTCGCTCTACCACAAGCTATGTTGCTGAGTCAAAATAGAGATATGGTTGTTTCCCATAATAACTTAGTAGATTATTCCAATTCATGCTTCTTTCCATGTAACAACACACACATACATTGTAACTATCTCAGAGAAAATCTCCAATAAAATATAATAGTGAAATGGAGCCAGGGAATTATACTTTATGCTAGTACCTATGCATATGAATCCTCATAAATAGAAAGTGTTATCATGATGGATCAAGTGCAAAGTAATGAGCTCTATGAATGGTGTCTTTTTAGTTGCTTTGACTTAACTTTTACAAGACTTTATATGCTTGAAACCATACCTTGAGATATACTTTTACCTTAACAAGATATATATGTATATATGTACATACATACAAATACACACACACACACACACATATATATATATATATGTACATACATATATATATACATTTGTATACATATATAGATATAGATATATATATACATATACATATATATACATATGCATATAAATATATACATATTTATACATACATACACACACAAAGATATATGTGTGTGTGTGTGTGTGTATACATATATATGTATATATATATATAGCTGTATATATGTGTGTGTGTGTGTGTGTGTGTGTATTTATATATGTATATATGTATATAATATATATGTATATGTAATATATGTAAAAGTATATATGTATGTGTATATATATGTATATATATATATATATACATATATATATACATATATATATATGTATATATATACATATATATATGTGTTATATATATATATATATATATA